>BMAV01006205.1:275763-307840 GCA_019973955.1 Trichonephila inaurata madagascariensis | reverse complement strand
AGGGAAACTTATTTCTATGAATTTAATAGAAATTGTTTAACCAATGTCAGTCATAGGAATAAATTCTTGGACATTGTGTTCGCTTTCAGGGGATGTAGTGGACCCTGATTTCAATTTTTGGGTGACAGCACTGGTTCACATTTGTACGACTGTTTACCAGAATTAGTGGATATCTTCTAAATGGACTGTTCATCCAGATTTCTAAATAATATCCTTACGGTTCACATTTATGAGGATTATGAAAAGAAAGTTGCATCTATTTTTCTCCTTCTATCATAACCACAGAGGATCTAAAAAGACGTTGCTGGAACAGGAATACCAATTTTTTATAGAGATACTGCTAGCCAAGCAAAATGCAACATCTTAAAGGAAGCATGCAAATCATGTGAAAGTTACATCATGCGTTGGCGGTGATGAAATATGCAAATCATTAGCGTTATAGGGCAGCCGCACAACCCGGGTGACCATGGCATCACCCGCAAGTGCTACATAAGGGGAGAACATATTGGTGATTGGAAGTACGGAAATTGTTTTATTCATGTGTTTTATTTATTTATTGCATAAGTTGTTTACCTATGCCTCGTGGAAGACATCAAACGTCATTTGACAAAGTTTCTGAATTCGACCCAGGAAGAATAGTAACCTACAGGGATTGCAGATTGTCCTTCATAGAAATCGATCCACATGTTGTACGAAACTAAGCAACTGTGATGTGGATCTGTCATCACTGGATGCAGAAGAAACGATGGATTGATGGGGTCTGTAGGAATGTGGAAAGGTCCATTACCACCTGCTAAGGGAGATGGTCAGTTTCCCCCCTTTGGGATACAGTCGAAGGGTCAAAACACCACCTGCTCAAGGGAGTACCAGCTGAAAAAGGGGATGAATAGCCCCTTCCCCTTTTGGGGGTTTGAAAAGAATTCATTCTGTCTTTGGGTACGAAGGAGAGAAGACATGTCCGATAAGTTGTTATTTCATTGAGTGTTTTTTTTAAATGTTTTTTCTTTAAAATAAACTTTAATATTTTAAATTTAGAGCCCATGGTTTTAATTTGTTTCCGTGCCCATTGATTAGAATCAAACTTTAGTGGGCCGATCGCACCCACCTCGTTGCACAACTGCCCGTGATGACAGGCGGAATGTGCACATGGCAGTTATGGATCACTCAGCCATATCACGAACCATAGCATAACAGATTCAGTCTGTTACGCCTCATTCGGAGCCCGCTCGTACCATTCGACGCCGTTTGCAGAAGAGTGGAATGTCCGCAAAGCCTCCATTGCTTCGTTTACCTTTGACGGGAAACCACAGGGGTTAATGCATGAAAACTAAATGAATACTCTATGAAACACTTCAATATGTAATGAAATATTTTAAAATGAATAAGAAAAATCATGAAAAAAATATAATAAAACACATAAAAATAATTATAAATATCGAAATAAATTAATATATTAATGTATATTTTACTTAATTATTTAATTCTCTAGAAGTCTCTAAGCAATAAACTTTCCCCTATAAATGAATACAAAAATACATTATGATGCGTTTGTAAAGGAATGAAGAACAAAATGCAGAAAAAAATCTTTGTAGTCTTTAGTAAATGTTGATGTTCCGTGGAATTTATAATTTGCAAATAGTTACTGCTACACACAACTAAACTGTAGACAATCATATTAGTGTCGGTGATAAATTATTATTTAGTATAACAAATAGAAAATAATTAATGTTCCTTGTAATTATAAATATAATTTCATCTGTTTAATAATGTTATAATGCATAAAAATGAACTCATGCTTGCACAATTTATATGCTTTAAATATGATAATAGAAATTCCTTTGAAATATTTTTTTAGTCTTAGAAGAAATTAAAATTTAAATATTATTTGTGTATAGGTGCAACTATTTAAAACATTTACATTGTTCCTTAAACATACATTTTAATGCACATTTAAAATTTTAGAAAATTCAATCAAAAAACTTTTTTGAAGCTGTTTTCATGAATAAGATACACAAATCTGATTACAAACTCATTTTAATTAACTTAATATGTTTAATTTTCCTTAATTTTTATTAATTATTCGAAGATAAAAATAGTACTATTCGATGCACATCAACACATTTTTCTTCCTGTTCAGAAATCAACATTTATATTATGTAAGTAAAACATTCTCTTTTTCTTTTTTTATTTCTGCTACTTATTTATCAATTAAAATATCTTTTCTACCCCGTAAGAGAATCCGAAAATCAAATTAAATGCATGCATTTCAATTAACTAATTCGACATAAAAACGTGGAGAATAATGTTGTAGATTAAGTGAAAAAAAACAGAAAAAAACACTGCTTAATCGATGAATAGAAGAATTTTTCATATTGTTTTCATCGGAACACACACATATACGTATGTATGCATGTATAAATTGGGGAACAGAACTTCGGAAAAATATTCGAATAAAAAGTAAAAGGACTAAAAATAAAACACTAAAACGTTATCCTTTTACAAAATGTGAAAAAAAAAGATTCACTTTTCTTTTTTTATTACTTTTCTGCTCTTTGATTCAGCCTCTGTAATTAAACTGACGAAGTCTGTTTCTAGTAATTAAAGACAGTTATTCCCTTGATAATAAAAACCGAGTTAACATTCTATCACGTACCTCAAGCATCTTCAGAAAGAACAAAAATAAAAATGTGTATGTATTAAGGTAAGCATTGTAGGTATATCACAAATTGTTTTTTACTGTTGAATTACTAGCTTTTGTCTTTTAAGAGAGAACAAAAATATAAAGTACAGGAAACTTTTGTGTGTTTCAATTTCGACGTGTTATAAGGTTTTCTTTCTCTTTTTTACTATTGTATATGATGCATCATTTTTCTTTACTAAAATAAAGATTGAAACTTCGAGTAAAAGCTATTAATATTTCCATTATTAGTATTTAATAAAATGGCAAAATAGAAGATTCCACAAAGAAATTCATTACAATATATCCATTTGAGTAAAGTTGGATCAACAGCATCCCCTTTAGCAACAGCTTATACCAGGGATGGCGAATTAATGGCATACGTGCCACTGATGGAACGCGACACAATATTTTGGGCACTCCACTGTTAAAAATGACAAAGTTCAGTATGAAGTATTACAAACAAACGCGAGTAATTGGTCGCGGAGTGGCGGGTGTTTTCTTCCATACACATTTAAGTATTTGAAGAAGCTAGCTAATGCCATTTTAACCATATTTTCATCTACCTACACTTGTGAGTCATTATTTTCAGAGAGTAATAGCATTACAGAGACTCATTTAGAAACCATTTGACAGATTTCTCCAGTTCAGCATGTATCCTGTGCTAAAAGTAACAACTTACAACCCTAATATAAAGTGTCATCTATAATCTGCAACAACAGAAGTCGCACTAATATTACTTTAACTTGAATTACACACTTTACTAAAACATTTAGTGCTATACACTCATACTTTACTTTCGTAGTAAATAAAAAGTTCTGAGTTGTTAATATTTAGTTTTATTTTTTCCACAGTAATCACAAGTCAGAATTATTTGAAAGCCCGTTTATACCTCAGTAAACATTTCTTTAGAAAAAAGGGCACGTTGATCCATAAAGGTTCACCACCCCTGGCTTATACATTTGTATAAAAATAAAATTTGTAACGAGTAATATTCGGGTTCATCTATCAATCCTCTTTGAGAAAATATTATTTAACTGTGATTTTAGTTTAAGACCCACTTTTCGTAGAGATGACTTGATTTTATGCGAATGTAACTACCATTTAAGTGCCTGTCGTTGGTAGGAGTAAATAGTAGGGGGAAAAACCAAATATTAGAAAAAGGAACAGAGACTGGGTGCCCGCGTCGAATTCGTCGACGGAATCCGCCAGAAAAGTGAAGTAATAAACCCGGAGCTGACCGATCTATCGGGCTTCGAAAAATATCACAACAAGGAGCTTCAACTCCAGATAAATACATTGAATAATTTAGTATATCCGGTTAGGGGTTAATATTCCCGATTGCTCCCCCAGTTAAGTTATAAAATTTATACTGCATAAAGTGTAAAAGATAGAATACAAGTAGCTATTTTTATGATCATGTCAGCTACTTCCTCGAACCCTCTTACACCCACACCCTTAGGGCCACGACTTCATTTAAGAATAAATATTGTATGAAATCTCGCTAATCAAGCTTTCTGCAGTTTCGGTGTACATAAATGCCTAATTCGTACAAGACAAAATGTTCGAAACTGGAACAAGTATAAACAACACATTTTTAATCGATTTACCATTTTAAACGTTTTTAATATTTGTACCCGACTACGTTGGGAAACCCGGGTTTTTTTAAAAAAAGAGCATAAATGGATATTTTCATGTATTTAGTGTCATTTAGATTGAATACTTGAAAAAAATCGTTTTGGAATTTGAAAAAAAAATTTTTTAAATGTATTTCGGAAAAAATTAATTTAGATAGCCTTTTTCGCCTTTTTTGGAAAAATGCTTCGTTATAATAACTTTTTGCCTGTATATAGACCCGTACAGAGGCCGACTATAGTTTTTGAAAAATTCACATTATTTTCGAATTACAACCCATTGAAAAAATTATCGGCGTTTTTCTTTTTAAAATTTCCCTCTCCTCTGTTGTCGTAAAACATGGATAAACCCCTACTAAGTTATGTATTTCAAAAAAATTTTAGTTGAGCCCCTGTATAGAGGCTGAGCTAAACAGGTAAAAATTATTATAATAGAAGCATGTTTCACAAAAAGGGGAAAAAGTTTGAAAATGGGTCATTCTATGTTCATTTTTTTTCAAAAAAAAACTTAAATAATTTTTTTTTTGTAATTTTTTTAAAACAATTTTAGTATACATTTCAATCTAAGTGAATAAAAATGATATATACTTTTTTTAAAATTAAGTTTCCGAACATAGTCGGATACCTAAAACGATATACCAAAATTGTGTCAATATTTTTTTCTAAATAATCGCTTTTAAAATTTGGATGTTTTTAAAATACATTCGATGGCTTACTTTTTAAAATCTTTTATGGTAAAAGAAAAAACAGACGATTAAATTAATTGTCTCCTTTCTCAGTGAAACTCTTTTTTTCTTCAAAAAGGTTTCTTTTAGAAACCCATTCTACATAGAGGAGCTTCGAGTAGTGTCCACAAAGGCTCCTTTAAGGCACAGGTCAGCAAGATTCCAAGAGAGAACAGCGAAATTGTATATGAAACAAGGCAACAAAGGGGTATTAAAGAGCCCTTTATAGGCAAGTGTGTATGCAGGGGTACCTCATATATAGGTCATGATCAAGACCACCATACTCCATTTTTTTTTATTTTCATACTATATTTAAATTAAATTTTCAAAATAACACATTTTCAGTTCCCTTAAGAATTTTGAACAATAGAAGATGTTTTTATTTCCTTGGGGCATTGCAAGAACACTATCAAAATATAATTGTGGGAATTGAACTTTCTTGCTTCAAGAAAATATTAGCGTACCAGTAAAATTATGTGTTTTATTCTTGAAAAACTTGTTTACACAAATAATTTAAATTTATTTTGGTAGTTCGGACGTATTAAAGTCACACATTTCAATATTCTTTTTATTAACTCCTACAAATTTCATTAAATGTGATTTTATCATTCCTGTCGGGGGCTTAAGGGATAGAATTCTTCAGTTGACAGTTATATTTGGAACAAGAAGTCTGAAGAATAGCAACCACTTACTGAAAGAGCTTCATGTGGCTCGCGAGCCACCGTTTACCACCTCCTACTCAAGAGGTATCTGGTGTATTAAATCTTGCATTATTTTTGAAAATGAGAACATTGTAAGCACATAAAAGACCCCTTTTTGGAATGCTGATTTAATTTTCTTTAAAGTTAACAGTATACTGCAAAGAATATGGACAATCACAAAACAAAAAAAAGAAACAAAAATAGATCGATGTTCATCAAGGGAGTTAAACTAAAATACTTTGGGCCAAACAATCAAGTTTTAACTTTAGGTGGACCGCAAAAAGAAAACAATGTTCATGGAAACGTATGTTTTTATTTCGTATAATACATTATAACAAAAACATATAAAAGAACAAGGAAATTTAATGCTTATTGCCTGACATTTGACATCTCTTCTATGCTATTGTATTACTATTTTTAGGGAGGATTTCCTTATTGTATTATATTTTATTATGTGCTGATATATTAGCGGGGCTGCAAAAATGTTCTTGGCGGACCCCATACGGCCCGCGGGGGGGGGGGCGAATTTGACACCCTGATGTACATAATATCCACTGAAACCCCAAAAACAATAGCGAGAGATTTTCCAGCAGATAAAAGGATTTTTACTTTAGTACAGCATTTTTACTTTAAAAACAATATTCCATGCATCCTTGTTTTGATATTCCCATACATGTTTTGTTTAAAGGTGTATTAATGCACACGGCTTTCAGCACGTTAAAATCCAAGTCAAAAATCTATTTCTTTATGCTTCATTGCTATTCCAAGAGATTTCTTTTGAATTACTATCAAAATTCGAGGTACCTACCTTGTTGTGAATTAGAGAAATTTTATATATTACTAATTCGTTAACTACTGTTCCTCAAGTTTAAAAATAAGTTCAGGAAATTGTCAAATTTCAACTCCTATTAGAATTCTTCTCAGCCAACGATCGAAGCTACAATTCCAGCATCTTCACTGCCATAATTTAAAACTTTCTACTATTTGCTACTTGAAACCCTCATAAGGTGTTGACAGTCAATCCGTTCCCAAATTCAAAAGATTTCACTTTTCCTCATCAGAAATTTAATATTTATTTGCAATACAACTGCAGTAAATTATATACAGAAGGTCGTTCGCACTTTATGGAAACGAATTTTGCAATTCATTTTCTTGTTTGCATTTTGAGATAAAAGTTTGGCAACTTCTGAATAATCGTCTGCTTAGGTGTTCTTTTGATTGGAATGTAAAATAAATGATTTATTTTAAAATTGATGTATGATTCGAAGGTTACGTAATTGCGCTTTCCAAGGAGAAATATTCATATCAACAAATAAACAAACAGTGTAAAAATATCGGTTATTGAAATTTCAATCAAAGGTATTTATGATATATTAAATTTGAAAGGGAAAAAGCGTCTAATAGCAAGTAAAAGTAAAAACGTAACCAAGAAAATTTAAACAGTCTTAGGATGAACTGTCGGCAACTATCAAGAAAGTGAAGTCTCCGGTCCTAAAAGAAAATCCGCCGACTGAATATCCATTGCATAGAAACTAGGAATATCTTCCGAAATTGTAATTAAAATCATTCATAAGGAATTAAAGTTAAAGCAGATGTTTAAACCTAAATTTCGCCTCCTATTTTAAAACATATTGCTGAAAGAAAAAATTGTAGAAAATTATGTAAAAAACATCTAAATGCTGAAAAATGGAAATTTGTGGTAACTCTCGATGAGGTATGGGTATATTTAAGTGAATGTAGTAAAAGAAGATAAATTTTCTATTACTCAACTGACGGAAATAACCGTACGAAGTGGCTTCGTCAAAATTCAGAAAAGTTCTAAAGGGACTCATGGTAGTTGCAGGATTTTGTTACAACGGTAAATTAAAAACAAAAAAAATCTCAAGTAAAGACAAAATTAATTCACTCTAGTATGTGTGTATGTGTGTGTGTGTGTTGTGTGTGTGTGTGTGTATCCGCAGAATATTTTAGAACCAAATTTTAAAGAAGAGATTCAAACTGTACAGGGAAAAGACGATAAAGTTGAGCTTCATATGGACAGAGCGTCTAGTCACACGCCTAAGCTATCTGCCACTTATTTAACAAAGAACGAATCAGAAACAGGAATAAAGTGCATCCCGTTTGATGAAATATGTGTAAAATCACACTACGCTTCTAGCAATGGACTTTTGTGCTTTGGGTTTATCAAAACGAGCCTTAGGAAACCGGCATCCAAGAGCACTGTGTGGCTTTGGAAAACGATTGAAGAGGAATGGAACATGATAGTTTTAAGAAAAAGTTTACTTTCATGAAACTTTCGAGCTAGAAATATTGTCCAGAATCATGGCTATTAGATAGAAGAAAATTTTCACCAAAAATACGGTATTTATTGATGAGAATGAACTACCCAAATCGTTTTCATTCCATAAAGTGCGAACGATCTTCTGTAGTTACTCCTCCTGCTAGCGAATAAGCAAATTAACAAAATGTTTTCAAGCGAATACTTAATATGTTAAAGATTTATCACTATCACTATACAAAGATATACAAAAATCAACTATCACCATCAAAATACCTTTTGAAGTCACTATCAACTCGACAATGCCATCCACGAGTTCATGGCAATGACCACCAGGCTGCGCAACTACAACCCAATTAGAAACGTAAATAATCAGCATTTTGCATATGTCAATTGTAAGAGCTGCTAAATGTACCATGAAAGAGAAGCACACGTTTTGTTTTACTATTCTTCCTTATTGAGAAGCTTCACTACGCCTGCTCCTTCGAAGAATATAGATTATAATATATGTAATATAAAAATAGATATATTATATATATCTTAATAGAAGTACGATCATTTAAAATTTCTCAGCTTGTAAATAACTATAGACTGTACCACCTTGGCGGGGACGAATACTATAACAAAGACATTAGGCATGGCCGGGGTTGACTTGATTCTTGTATATTAGAAACTTTTTCTTATTTTCCCTGTGATTTTTAAGCATACCCGATGGGAAACGTACACTCATAAAGATTTTAAATAATCACGGTTTATTGCATATTTAAACATATAAAACATAAATGCATGTACGACAATACGCAGAAAAAAACAACTATAATGTCATGCGAGTCGGGTGATGGTACTGAAAAAGAAAATTAGGTGTGGCGAATTCGAGGAAAATTCTGATATTTATTTTCCCCAAGGAAAATCACATGGGGGTGGAGGATGTAGTTCAGTTATACTCTTGTAAACCGGGAGGCGAGGTTATGAATAAACATTTTGCGTGACCTGGGTTGGAATGGACTTATATAATAAATCAAAAGCTATTTTTGAAGGATTAAATTTTAATGGGAATTAAAATTTCATATATATTTAATCCATAAATATATACAAATAGCTATAAAAAACCTAAATATAACTAGTCAAGAAATATATATATATATATATATATATATTAAGGTTTATAATATTTAATCACATGTTCACATGTTAACTCAGGAAAAACTGAGCAACTACACACCCATAAAGGAGGAAACATAATCTCCAATTGCTTCAAAATTTTAAGTTGCGTAAAGCATTTGGAAACTTTATATTCTCCAAACAGAAGTATAAAAGGACATAGAAATCGTACAATTTATTTTATATAAAAATAGTTTTCTTTTATTAAATGCAATAACATGTCTTTGTGTATTTGTTTAAAACATTTTCAGATTCTATTTTGATTTTGCTTCTGTGAAACTAACTAGTTCTCTCTACTAAATAGTTATCTTATTATTTTGTTTAAATATAATAAGTAGGCAGAAATGTACAAAACTGCTGTGAGATTATTTGGCATTTAAGTGTTGTGGATCTTTATTATGTAGTAAAATATATATGTTATTTTATATACTGAATAGTGTTTTTGCATTGCTAGTATATATATATTAAATGAAACGATAATGCTCTTTGTAGTCTATAAGAAATTAATTTCATAAAGAAAAAGGATAAAATGTAATGATTCATAATTATTTTAAATACTTATTTCTTATTCATATTATTTTATGTAAAATGAAAAAAAAGTATGATTAATGATTTTAAGAAAATAAGGACTATTCTTTTATCAAATAATTATAAAGTAATATCTACATTAAAACATTCTTCCCTCTGTCTTACAAAAACTCACATTTTGTCTGCAATAATATTTTTTCTGTAATTAAATAATTAATTTTGTAATTACATATTAGACTGATAAATTAATTTGGTAGTAATGTATTATTAGCACATAATTAAACAAAATCTTTCATGTTATGTGGATATACTACATATTTCCATTTAAAAACTTAACTTTTAAGGTATTGTTTTAAGAAGGATTAATAATTAGAAAACTTTTACATATATTTGTATTAATGATTTTATTCGAGTGTTTTTTTTCTGCAATTCCTTTAATGGAGCGTTTTCTCCAAATTTTATTTGGCAAATATGAAATATGCCAAAAGAAGACTAAAGCAGTTGTTTTGTATAAAAATGGCGTGAAGAATTATTTTAGTAATTGTAAATCAGTTCATTGAAAAATGTATTCAATTAGTATTATCTACTACAGAATAGGAAAAAAGCAAGGTAAAGAATGAGTACGTTGTTTTCTGATCCATATACATTAGAGTAATGCTTACATAATAATAATAAATTAGAATCAAGTTGAAAACATTTATTTAATTTTTTACATAAATTTCATATTAATTGTACCACTTTTAAATATCAACAAAAATCTTCTTCTATGTAAAATTTCATGAAATGAGTTGAATAAAGATTAAAATTAAAATATATGTATATATAAACTCAGTAAAGGTACGTAACAATTACAATAAAAGTCATCATTTTCTTTATATTTATTAAATATTCACGCACTATGCAAACAAACAATATAAATCGTTATAATAAATTATTTTTAAAACCATATAACTTATATTTTTATAAAAAGCACAATTACTGCTTATAATTCGAAAAAAGTTTAAAACATAAAAAAAAATTATATAAAAAACAGGAAGGGAATTCTTCTCATAGAGAATTTTTAGACAGAAATTTAACACTAAAACAAGTAAAGATGTAAATGATAAAAATTAGAAGCACCTTCTCAGAAAAGACCTTTTTTTTTTGTATTCTAGGGTGCCAGTGGACGCATTTGTCATTCCTCCAGTGTGCCCATAAAAGACTTTGAATAAAATCTTACTTTAAAAAGCTTCTAAATTTTTTGAGATATATTCCTCCCAAGGGATGTTATCCCAGAATAGAATTCCTGAAATACTGCTAGAAGGGAAAAGGGAAAAAAAACTACTTTGCTCATTGAAAAATTCAGCCTGAATATAGGTGAAAATGGGATATAGATGAGACTGCAGATAGAGAGAAATTTTGGAATCTGTTTGGTCTTAAACCTAAGTTTTAGCCAAGAAACAGTGTTGCGGATTTTTTTTCCAAACAACTACTCTTTCTGAGTCGTCTAGGTAATCTTTATTACTTTGGTTTAATATGCTTCTTTAAAAATAAAACCTTTTTAATGAAAGAATGAAATTGCAAGAAATATCTGACTCGTTATTCAAGAATTTTCATCACAGAATTAATTTACATATATTTTATATGTAGTTAATAAATTATATAGTTTAAAAAACTATAAAAAACATGTGGTTTTATGGTTAATCGAACTAACAATCAAATAAAATAATTCTTAATATAATAATAAAATGATTTACGAGAAAATTAATGTCATTATGGAAAAAGCGTTGGGTGCTCGATATCATTTGTTGTCTAGTTCTATTTCGAAATGTTGAGTTAGTGTAAGAATTTAATACAAAGCACCCCACGCTTTTACCCCAATGGCATTGATTTTCTCGTAAATCATTTTATTTTTTTTTACTTTGAAGTTCGATTAACCATAAAAGCGTATTTTTTAAATTTTTTTAAACTGTAATTTATATTTTATTTTTGAGTTCGGTCTACAATAAAAGCGCACGCGCGTGTAGTATTTTTAGTTTTTTAAACTACAATTTATTCATACACTTTTTATTTTAATTTTTGACCCGTGACCGAAAAGGTTTGCCTGTTCCTGAGTTAAAACAAATTATTTTTTTTCACACATGTATGAGTCTTTTATTTTATTATTTCCATTTTCAGAAAAACTGGACAATTGTTTATATTATGATAAGAAATTGCTGACGCTAAAAAATATTTTCGCTCTTAGGGTTACTCTTAATCTTTTAGTCGCCAAATCTAGAAATGGGATCTGGAATTAGTCGCCAAATCTGGAAATCGTTATTCCTGATTATTCTGGTCAGAAAAATGTAACAAAATTATGAAATTATTCTATTGTCATTGGTTGTTGATAAGTGTGCAAAATTTTGAATTAATCTGACTTTTTAAAGTGGGTAAAATTCGAGTTCAAAAATTCCGTCACATGCAAGTGAAACTTATAAAAGCGTGTTAAAAATACAAACAACTACAATGCAAATAATTATAAATATATCTATATACTTTTAAAAGGAATATTGCATGCTCTTGAATTTTGAACTTGTTTTGTAAAGAATCGGATACTTGATAGGCAATATCACAAAATTATTTTTTAATTTGGTATATTAGATTTAACATCTCCTATTTTTTAATTCTCTTGCTCCTAAATTTTCATTTACTGTAAAATCCGGCGTATAACGCGCACCTATACTTTCAAGCTGAATTTTTTAATTTTTAGGTATATTCGCCGTATAACGCGCACCCCTTTTAACGGAGAAATCTCAGTATTAGTTTACATTACTTTTATGTTTTGGTCATTTATTCGAGGTATTATTCCAGACTTTTGAAAAAATAGCATACTTCTAGAACTGCAACTCTTATAACTAGCTCATAAAACAAGTCATTTCTTTAAAAAACAGTATTTTGATACATGTAGAAGCAAATTTTTTTTAATGCTCATCTCTTTTTTTATTTTTAAAACTATCGTTTTTACACCCGGCGTATAACACGCACCTTTAAGTTTCGATCTAATTTTTTTGTGTTCAAAGTGCGTGTTATACGCCGGATTTTACAGTATTTATTATTTATTTATTAAAAATTTATTATCAAGTTAAAAACAAGTTAAATGACTAAGCGTATAATTATCTCATGAATTTATGAAGTATCATAATAGATGCTACTGAAGAACTAGATTATTTCTGATGTTGTACAAGTTCACATGTTATAACGTGTGTGTAGGGCGGGGGGATATGCATAGGTCTCTCAATAGAAGTATCATATACTTGCTTGTTTTTTTAGGTCTAAAAATGTCGTTTAAATATAGCTTAATTTACTGTAGAGACTGTAAAATAATTTGCATCTTAATTATAAGCATTTTAAATGAATTAAGTTGACCTGGATTTAAATATAAGTCTTCGTACATGAAAATCGTAATAAAAACTGTAATATGACCTTAATAAAGAGTGTTATTGAAAACACAATCATATAAGAGTGTACAGACTGTAAGCTAAATATAGATTACAAGAGGACAAAATTTAGAAATAATGCGAAAACTTTAACAATAATACACTAAGAAAGTTTTTACATTCACTCGTCAAACTTCTAAGCTTAACTGCAATTTACATATAACTCTTACCCGTATTTATGACAGAAATATGTTAGAATTGCATTATTGAACAAAATAGTTATAAAATTCACTTTTAATTAAATTTCGCTGGTAAGAAATCATGCACTTCATTTAAAGTATCCGACTACGTTCGGAACCATGATTTTAAAAAAAACATATAAATATATAATTTTCATGATATTTAGTGTCACTTTAGATTAATGCATGTATAAAATTATTTTAAGGACATTATGACAAAAATTATTTAAATACAATATTTTGGCAAAAATTAACTTAGAAAACCCTTTCCTAAATGTTCTCCTTTTTTAAAAAATACTTCTATTGTCTTAATATTTTGTCTGTATATAGTCAGACCTTCTGTACAGAGGCTCAACTAAAGATTTTTGAAAATTCACATTATTTTCAGAGTTACAACCATTTGAAATAATGATCGGCGTATTTTCTTAAAATTTCTCCCTTCTGTTTTCGTAAAACATGGATAAACCGACTTCCGAGTTATGCGTTTCAAAAATTCTAGTTGAGCCTCTGTACAGAGGTCTGAGCTGAATACAGGCAAAATATTAACACAATAGAAGCATTTTTACAAAAGGAGAACATTTGGAAAAAAGGTTATTCTAAGTTAATTTTTTGCCAAAATATTGTATTTAAATAATTCTTTGTCATAATGCCCTTAAACAATTTTTATACATGCATTCTAATAAGTGACACTAAATATCATAAATATTATCCATTTACACGCTTTTGCAAAATCACGGTTCCGAACGTAGTCGGATACCTTAACTCTCTTTGACTTCATTCACTTTTAAAGCCCTATGAAATAGAAGAAGCGATTTGCTCGTTATGTAACGGAAATATTGAATTAAACAGAACACGATTATGTCCAAAACAATGTTTCTTTATTTTTGAAATTTAACATTTAAACACACAATTATATACCTAAATTATTTTCTGTGTACTTATATTTATTTACATATTTATTCAAGCTAAAGTTGAACGTAACACATTTCTTTTTACCACTTTAGTTCGTTATTTTAACCCTCTAGCTGGAACATCAATTTTTTGCCGCTGTTAGAAATATCTGTCTGACAGACAGATACGCATTTTTAATTTTATTACCTTAAGGACTGTTTTAAAAGTCCTTGTCGCTCATGAAATTAAGTAGAATTTTTAATATTTAAGTCTTTATGTGAAGCGCACTATATTAATTTTTATTTATGTCACAAGAAATGTGAATAGTATTTTCATAAGAACTGATTAGAAATTATTTATATTCATGTAAAAGAATTAAAAATAATAATACCAAAAACGAAAAAACTATAGGATTATCCGAACGATAGACGGTGATAGATATGAAGAATCTCACATATCATGAATTGAAAAAATCGCCATGCACCACCACGTGATCCTCTCACTGGGTAGAGTCCAACTGAAGATGTCAAGGCAATCCACCGAAAATTACACACCACAGCGTTATCTACAGACATCAAAGCAAATCATCCCCGTGTGAGAGACGGATGTTCCCGTCAGAGGTTAAACTATCCAGCTAAAAGTATCCGGACACCCAATGGTACGGACGTGGAAAGTCCTGAGACATATATTTATTTGATTTTGGTCCAACTTTTGCATCGATGACAGCTAGCACACGTTTGGAGAGGGAGGGAGTGAATATTAACGTCGCACTCTTCAGCTACTCAAGGGCTTTTGGCGACGGACCTCATAATTTACACATCTGGAGAGACTTGCCAACAATTTTTTTATAGGAGGCCATAGAAATACATTTCCAGGCGTCCATCACACTGAAATGAGTGTAGTTGGAAAGGATGATTGATTTGGCTGGCTTGGTAACCTGTGTTCTAACTCGTTCCACAAATATTCTACTGGAATTAGATCAGGTGTGTGAAAAGGTCTTGGAACACATATTTTTTCAAACAATTGCTGAGGAAATCTCGATGCGTGAATGGAGCAGTTATCCTGCTGGAATAGAAATGGGACTTCGCTGAAATATTGCCAAGAGCAGCATTGACCAGAATGTCCACTTACATCTTTGAGCTCGTGTTTCCAACCACAGGAACTAAGAGACCCGTTCGAAACCATGAAACAACCCCTCACCATGAGATATGCTGCCACGATTAAACTTAACAGTAGACATAATACAGTCACAAGAAGCACTCTCCAGGTACCCGCTAAAACTCAGAGGACCTCACTGGACAGCTAGTTTGTCCATCGATATCCATCTTTCCGAAGCACATTTTTTCCACGGGCCCACAGTTCAATATCGTTGAGCTTTGCACCATTGCAATCCACGCTTCGTATTCCGGGATTAGGATGGTGAGCGGATGCATAGCAACGGAATCTCAGGCTTACCATAAATGCCTGATGAACTTTAGAACTTCTAAGTTATTTCAAACAATAGGGGTTTGTAATTTGATTTTTTTTTTTATAATTTTCAGAGATCTATGAAAGTGCTGACTAACTTTTCTCGATGTTTCACTTCGATTTCTTACAGTTTGACTGCCTTGACGTTTAAACTTCACAATTACATCACTCATAATAGATTTTGACTTCCGTAGAAGGGTTAAAATTTCATGAACTGATTTCTCGCTTTCATGTCGTGGTGGCGAAAACCTAGTGGTCAAGGTATTGAATCGTAGCTGGCTTTTTACGAGTTCGAGCCCAGTACCACTAAAGACCTGCTGTGTAGGGGGGTGATGCACGTCAAATCTGTCGAGAGCTGAAATGTCCTCCCGTTGGTGTGGTGTGGTAGTTAGGAGAGGGTGTGCCAGCTCAGGTGTCGTCCTCGTCACTTGACCATAGCTCAAATTACGAGGTCCGTCACCATAAAGACCTTGAGTAACTGAACAGTGTGACGTTAACATTCACTCACTCACCCACTTTTACGTCATGATCAGTGACTGAGCTCCTTAGATTTTCTAATTGTCTCGAAAATTCCTAAATATGACTTAACAAACCGCAATAAATTCTATATTGCTTTCGATTGCACATCAGATTACGTCATCTGATTGATCCACTGTTCAAATGGAAGGAAGGTTCCGAATACTTTTGACCAGAGATAGTGTATTATATAATAATTTCCAAAGGAAATTATTATTTCAGAATTATTTTTCTTTTCGCTGAATCCTTATTCACAGTATAAAAAAATATATCAAGGAGGCTACAACAGAATATTTAATATTTAACTCAAATTTCGGAAAGATTTTATATGTATCAACGGCTAATAGAATGAAGAAAAATATTCAGAAACTAACACACAAAAAAAAAAAAAAACTGTAAATATAAAAAAAAACTATATGTGCGAGTAATACACATAAATATAAATATGTTCAAATGTAAAAATAAAATTAATTATTTGCTTAACTGTATCTCTCCGCAAAGGAAAAATAAAAGCAAAGATAACAAAGATGAAAAAGAGCCTCGTGAAAGAAAAAAATTCGACACTTTAACAAAGTGGCCGGATGTAAACTAACATTTTAATTTCATCATTAATTAGCAACTATTTCTGATTGCATGAAAAAAACAAGCTACAAACGAAACAGGCTTTTTCTGAAGTGGTTTATTTTATCTCTCAATATTTATTCCCCACGAAATATATCATTTAGAAAAACAATCTTTTTTTAAATTGCTCATTTCTTTTGAGGAAAATAAAATAATGTATAGTAAGAGTTAATTCAAGTGGAATAAATGTTGATTGATATTTCTCATGAAAAAATAAAGCAGATGAAGATACATTCAAAGGGGGAGGAAAAAGTGGAAATTGCAACGTGTTTCCGCATTTTTGATTCAGAAACAAATACAGCATAAATATGCAATGATAAAAGAAAAAAATAATAATAAATTCGAATTAAGTTATATATACCTGATCAATTTCATTTAAAAAAACTGTTTTTTCTCTCCTAGTTACAGCGGAAGGAAGTGAGTTTAGTTATGGGTGTAAATGAAAGTTCTGTCGTTTTTCAACACGTGTTCTTGTGTGTGTTGTCGATCTTTTGCAAGAATAAGTATCCGACTGAAACAGGTTAAAACATTTTGATTAGTATACTATTGATAATTTATGCACATTTTTTTTTCTTTGCATTTTAGCAACAGTCAAAACAGGAGTGAAGAAAAAGTGCGATTAAGGCATATTATGTCAGGGGTACTCAACCCTTTTTACTGCTGGGCCGCATATATATGTCAGCTATTTCACACGGGCCGCATACATATATTAATTTTTTCCCGCGTGCCACAACATGAGGATAAATGGGGGAGGATACCCAGATAACATTAAAAGTTTAAAATGTGGAAAATTGATCCAAATATTATAACACCTGTCTTAGATTTTATAATTATTTTTTTTTATACTTTTTATTTTTGTCACTACTAAATTAGAAGCATTTAAGAAACACTCCTTCACAATTTTTGCATTAATAAACGGTTTCATATGATTACCAATAACATAAAAAACTTCATAAGATGTCTTCGTTACCGTTGTGATATTCCCACTGACAAAACACTTTGTTGCTGTTGCAAAGATTATTTAAGAAAGCCTATTTATCGCCTCCCGAAAGAGGTTTTCAAGGAAAAATGTCATTGAATGATTCCTGTTTATTGGTATTTTTTAAATACAATACTTTCGTGATAAATCAAACAATTACTAATTCATGTTTTTTTTCCCGTACAAAATAGTCAACCTTCCGATCGTCTTAAAACTATTTATTTTTTCGAATATTTTTCACTTGCTAGATACGGAAGAATGTTAAAAATTATTTTCACCCGTAAAATTGTCCCTTCTCCACTGATGTCTGTTATCCCTAACAGTATCCGTTCCAAATAGAAAAAGAATATCAATTGGTACCCGTACGACACCGACAGCAAAAAGCAAAATTGATATATTTGATATCTTGACCATTAATTTCCCATCAAATTTTGAATACAATGTTCTTAAATAAGTAAATTTCTCACAGCAATGGACCATGACCGAGGCACTTAAAAAGGCTCGGTGGGCCGCAGGTTGAGTATCGCTGTTCCATGTTGTTTGAGGTCCAAAAAGGGCGAAACGCGATGGAAGCAAAAAGAAACTTGTTGGACGTGTTTTAAGAAACAGTAATAGCTCAAATATGGCAATGAAAGCTGGTGAAATTTTGTTTAACCCCTTGAGGAACGGCGAAAGGAGAAAGAAACGTTTTCCCAAGCTAGCACGTTCCGAGAGTTTTTGAACGCAGGGCACCGGAGAATTTCACTGCTAAGCCTAATTTCCCTTAAAAATTTATAAAATATCTATAATGCAATCAAATACGCTAAAATTTACTATCATTGATAATATCTGAATATACTTTACAGAAAATTTCGGTATATTTAAAAAAAAATTGAGAATTTTAAAGAAAATGTTTTCGTTTTAATAGAAAAAAATGCTCTTTTCACCATGATGATTAAAACAATATAGGCGCAAAACTTACAAAATACTATCTAACAAATCCAAAACGATAAATTTACTCTCACATAAATTTTTTTGTTGAATGAACTGATACAATTTTTTTTTAAATCAGCTAATATTGTTTTTTTTAACTACTCTTTTTATTGCGTATAACTTTCTGTGAGTATCACATTTGTACTATGTTTTCTGTTCTTATGGTTATAACAACTCTGGTTGCGATAGCAACGAAAAAGAATCGTTTGTTCTTACTGAATTAAAAATGAATCACGCGCACCGAGAAAGAGAAGAACAAACGATACTTTTTTAGTTAAAAATGAGTCATCGCGTTTTTTCTGTATATATCTGCTTTTTAAATGTTTTTGAGAATAAAAATTATTGTTGTATAAATACGAACTAAAAATAAAATAAATACTAAAACTATTATTATGAATGTCGGGTGCCCAACAAACTAATAAGCTTTCCATCTTTTTCCAACTTACACAAAGGGAGGTCAAAACTAAGAAAATTCATTTGGGGACGAGACTTGTGCAATAGTAGCAATAGTAGTACTTCTATAGGGTGTTCAATCCTCAATGTAATTGCAGTGAATGGCCAGTCAGTTCGGAGAAAATAGCCTTCGAAATTCATACTTAGGTTATATACAGATTATTTTTCTCCCACTTCAGCTTCACCGTAGCGTTATCGACAGCACATCGGATTACCGCGCAATAGGTCAGGGTTCGCGTCCCGCGATCGGCCAACTTGCTGTTTTTATTGTACTTATACTATATATTAGTTGTTTATTTCTTTTCCTCCAATTTATTTTATCATTTCTTTTTAGAATTAAATAAATTTATTTTTTAAAAAAAGGCTAATTAATTATTAAATGTGATATTCTATATAATCATAACTATTTCACTTTTTTAAAATAAAAAACAACTAATATATAGTATAAGTACAATCACTTCTGTCATTGAAATCTAATTTATTGTATTTTTAAAAAAATATTCCTTATACCTAAATGGCCATATAAAATTTTCCTTCACTTTTTAACAAACCGGTTTTGATCAACAGAAAACCAGTTGTTTTTAAAGAGCAGGTGTTATTCTCTGTTAAAAACAAAGAATTCTCTTGAATACAAAGAATGCTCCAATAAAAGGAGAAATCAGTAGGATAACGGATTTTGGTTACTACACTATTGCTTAAAATATACATTGCTGTATAAAAATTCAATCAATTGTTCATCATCGTCATCTCCAATTTTTGAAAAAATGATCCAATATGCTTGGTACGTGGCAAAACTATCCAAAGATAGAGAATTTTTTTATAAATGTAGAGGATGTGTGCTTTCCAAACGAACTTCTTAAAAACATTGTTCTTGCGGTGATTCTTCTTTTATTAACTACGCTAGATGTCAAAAAATTAATTGTTTTGAATGTTTTTATGATAATTTTCATTCAGGTTCTTGTATGTATTAAAAAAATATTTAAGAAAAATTTAATTTTTTTACTGATATTTATTTAACTTTATTTATTGTAATTTAATTTATCTTTATTTGTACTCTTTATTTATAATTATTATCATCTTAACTATTAGTTTTTTGTATTTTAAAAAAGTAAAATAGCTACTATAATTATATAGAATATCATTTAATAATCAATGAGCCTTTTTTAAAAAATAAATTTATTGTATTCTAAAAATAAATAATAGAATAAATCGGGTAAAAGGAAATAAGTACAGCAGCACACGACTCGAACCCTGACCTATTGCGTGGTAACCAGATGTTCTGCCGTTTACGCCACGGTGATGTTTAAGTGGGAGAAAAATAATTTGTATGTAAGCTAAGTATGAATTTCGAAGGCTATTTTCTCCGAATTGACTGGCCAAATGCTGCAATTACATTGAGGGTTGAACACCCTATAGGAGTGCTACTATTACACAAAGTCTTGTCCCCAAATGAATTTACTTAGTCGTTCCCTCCCCTTGTTAGTCAAAACATAAATTGAAATCCAAAGAGCAATGAATCAACAAAACATGTGCAGTTGCTTACATTCATAAGTATCCCTGGTCTAATTTGTAAAAAAAAAACCCGGAGCCGAAAGTGCATATTGAAGTTCAAAGTTTTGTGAAACATTATTCGAAAAAAACGGACTTTAGCTACCATCTGGTGCCTTGTAAAAACTAATATAAAGGCTTTCCAAACTCAAATCACACTGGTATGATCAGGGGCCTCAGAGCAGGAAAGGCGCAATCACATATATGATACCATGAGCTCGGGAGGGAGAAACACGTGTGATTACATATGTGTGGTCATGGTCTGGAACGGGGGAAAAGATTTCTCTTTAACAGATGAAACCAACACACACACAGATCAGAATGGCCATTACATGTCAAAGGCGAAAGAGCTAAGCAGTATGTGTGATCAGGACACAAATCCCACTTTAACTTCAACAGAAGTGAGCTTCAAGCTTGAAATTCATCAGAACACCGTTTTGGATTACATTTAAAGGCTTGGTTTGTGTCTGTTAGGGTACCACACGAATTCAGAGAAAAAAAATTTAATGGACAGTATTTCGATATATTCTTCAAATCTTCCTCATGACATAACGGAACTATTTTTGGACCACTTGGTGACTAAATATGAAAAGTGGATAGTGTACAAACACGTAGTTACAAAGAATGCACGTGTTCACAAAGGGGAGACACCATCATCCACATCCAAAGTTGATGTGCATCAAAAGAAGGTTATGCTGTGTTGTTGGTGAGATAGCAAGGGTATAAGCGCACTGTGAGTTGCTGAAACAGCCGTTAGTGTTTGATGAACTTGCAGTTCTGAATAAAGGAATTCAACATAAACGTCCCTCTCTGTGCAACAAAAGGGTGTATATCTTCATCATGACAACGCTGAGTTACACGTGGCAAGAAACACGGCATAAAAATTTGTAGAGTTGGGTTGGGAAACTTTACCTCGCCAGAATATATTCTTCATATTGCACCATCTGATTATCATTTGTTCAAGTCACTGCAAAACTTTCTTGTTGCAAATAAATGTATAAATTATGAGGATGTCCAAATGGTAGTGGGAGAATACTTTGTCTCCAAAACAGAAGACTTTTGTTCCGGTGGGGGGAGGTTAGATATGCTGTTAGAACGCTGACAGGCAGTTGTAACCAACATATTTATATTTTAGAATAAACTTTAAATAAAAAGTGAAAAATTAATAATTGTTTTTTCTTCAGAAAAAAAAACTATGGTACTTTCCCTCTTACACCTAATATTTACTTATATCAAACATTAAAGACTAAATTCTTATGCATTGCCGAGCGTTAGAAGTTGCATTTGTTTTTATTCATTTAAAAATTTACTCTTTCATTGTTAAAGTTAACATAGTCTACGAAAACTATCATAGTTGAGAAAGTTTTTAAAACTGAAAGAAATGTATAAAAAAGCAAAAAATAAAGTAAAAGCTTTAGTTTAATTTACCTGAGGGAACAGTTAATGATTTCACTTCAAGTCATTTTCTTTCGAATAAACATATTTGGAACTCTTAAGAGAGTCAGGTTAAATAATTCCGAACACATGTATAAGTGTTCTTGCGTTTTCTTTAAGTTTGCTGATTGAAACAAAGCAAAATGCATTTGCAAATAGACTTGGGTTTCAAAAATTTCAGAATGACGCTGTAAAAGAGGCTAAAGTGAACCCACACAGGAAAGTTTTAATACCGAACTTAAGGAATCAAGATATATTTAGAGTTTTAATAATGTTACTCGGTGTAAAAAATAGTTTGAAGCAATTTCACTGTTATACGGAAAGGGAAAGCTCAGAGAGGTCCTTTTTTGTGTCTAATTTCGAATTTTTTGAAATTTGTTTTTCTGAAAGAAATGTTGTTTGAGTCAGATGTAGTTGAAAGGTGGTAGTTTTTATGCATTCTATATTAATGTTTGAAAAATTTCTTGTACTTGTTATTTTTAGTAGTTTGGCTAAAATTCTTTTCATTGGCGAAGTACAAAATATGTCAACGATGTCTGCCAGTAAATTCACCTTTTATGCTAAATGTATATAGTATTTTCTCTCTCTCTCTCAATAAGATTAAGGAAATTGAATATATACCTGTACTGTATGAGAGTAAAGTATTTTTTCATCTGTTATTAGCTTGTTTTTTTTACTATTTCATTGTAATGTTAATTAATTTCATTAATAATGTTTTATTATTTCTGGATATACTTTCCTATGAGCTTTTTCACTTTTATTTGTGTTGTCTACATTATTCTACAATCTTCTAATTTGTTGACTTTTAAATCTATTGTGGTATAAAGGAGAAAAGCGACCCTCTCACCCACACTCATAACAATATATCCAGAACTATATGACCTACAGACTTTAAATTTGGGAGGCGTGCATCTTTCGTAGAATAGAGATACGTTGAAAATGAATTTTCCCTAAAAGAAACCTCAAGAGGAGTTTCACATGGGTGTTACAGATGCAAATTTATGTTTTTAAATTACTAGACAGAGAATTGCAATGTTGCAAGCATGTTTCTTTTGTTAAGTAGAGATTTGCTAAAATTGGGTTTTGCGGAAGTCGACTTCGGGGGGAGGGGAATTAAGGAGGCATAATGATAATTATGTATCCGCTTTAGAAATTCGATATTTTATGTTTTCAAAATCAAGTGAGTGAATATTAACGTCACACTGTTCAGCTGCTCGAGGGCGACGACGCATGAGTTGACACACCCCTCTCTTAACTACCACACTACACCAACGTGGAGGATGTTTAAATTCTCGACAGATTGAACGTGTATCGCTTCCCTACACGGCGGGTCTTCAGTGGTACTAGGCTCGAACTCATGACCTGCCAGCCACAACTGCGTTATTTTGACCACTAGACTACCACGGCCTTTTCAAAATCAAAAGACGAAAACTATAGTAATGTTTTTCAATATATTAAAAGTTTAAGGATAGAACTTCGATAAAAAAAAATAAGTTTAAAAAAAAAACAATATATATATATATATATATACAGCCATATAATATAATTAAAATTCCGGAGAGGTTGGAAAGTAATGTTTAGTAATCTGATAAATACATTAGATGGCAATGCTTGAAATGGAAACTTATTTAGGTCCTGTTAATAAAAGAGAAACTATCTCGAAGTAAAATAGTATTAGAAAATTGCTGTTTGTTTTCAACAATCTTTCTTTTATTTACGAATTACTTAATAAAAAAGTAATTTATATAGCCAAATATGATATTATATAAGGATATATTATATTAAGGATATGTGTTATTTTTAACGTATGTATTGTATAATATCATGGTATAATATTATAGCTTTTTAATCAATTAATGATATATTAAATTTAAATATATATGAAATGCTTAATATATACATTGTGTAAGAATTTTGATACTTCTATATCGTTTAAATTTCTGCATCAGGTTCGTCATGAAAATTCTTTCACTTCTGTTGAATGCGGATTGAAAAGAAGAAACATAATTTTTTATAAACAATTTTTACTTTTAGTGCCATTTTTTTTTCATTTTTTAATAGCAAACGAAACTATGTACCATTTCTTTTTTTTTTCTTTTTAAATTCTACTACATCCATTTCACTACAATTAAAGCTGTTATATATAGTGATTAAAAGAAATTGGAATGATATTTCATATCTCTTTAATTTTTACTACAGCTTCCTAAAATAAGTTTTAAAATACATTGTTTCTTACAAACATTATTGAAATACAAAGTCACTTTCAACACACACACACACATATATATATTGGTTTAACTTACTCTGTGGTGTTTGTATCGATTTATAAATTCATTTCAGTTAAAAATAAATTATCTGCATACATCCTTATTTGTTTGCTACTTACATAAATACTTGAGCATTTATATATATAGTAATAACTTTATTTTTATTAATTAACAGCATTTTTATTGTAACTGCAAAAATTATTTACTTATAAGATAAATTTATTCAATTAGTAGTGAACATGTTGATTCCGTGTATTGTTTACTTGTTGTATCTTTATATTGATTTCTGGTAAAGAAAGGAAACATTCAGGCTTCGTGTAACAAAACCTTCAAATGGGATTTACTAATTTACTTAGCAGATGAAAGAACAAATTGTCAATTTTTTATAAATCTTATGCCTGTTTATAATAAAACTCTTCTAGCTAAAAAGGTAAGCTATATAAGTGTGTAGGTCATTGTGGAGACAAAAATAAAAATATTTGTAAGGATTTTTTTTTTTTTTATAAAAGAAGGTATACTTGTGTGTATGCCAAATAAATACATATTATATTTCTTTTTAGTTACATCTCATTCTCAAAGTAAAAGCCAAAAATTCCCCTGGAATTTTAACGACAGTATAAAAGCTGCACACAATACAAAGTATGCAACAACACTTCAAATAAATATTAGTCGGGATATGTTTGTTTTTATCCTAAAAAACACAATGTATTTGTTTTCATCTCAACAAAACATTCAAAGGAAAGGGAAATAAAAAAGTTGAGTTTTTTTCCCTTCTTATTACAAGAACCAGACAAAAATGTATTTTGGAAAAATTTTATATATTTTATTTTTCTGGAAGAGATAACAAATAAAGGGAATATACTAGTTACCGGTTAGCTATCGGAAATATTAATCGTAGCAGTATTTCTGATATCAGAAAACAAGTCATAAATTTTAATCTGTTTTAAAACATTAAACATGCATTGTAATAATGCATTCAAATATCTTGGCAAGCCATGCTTATACTTTATGTAAGAAGTGTATTTCGTTATTCAGTGCTATAACAGTTTATAGAAAAATAAACTTTTAAACTTGTCATTAAAATGTAAGTACTTCCTAGAGCGGTCAATATTAGTTTCTTAAAACTCCACTTCAAAATTATTTTTTAATAGTTTAACTAATATCCTTGTTCACATTTTATTTGATTTTGTCATCATGAAATTAGATTTTGTAAAGTTCAGACTCTTATTGAATAGATGTATTAATTTTATGAGATTCTTATTTAAAAGCATTTGCTTTATATAACTGAATAAAACAAACTAAGAAAATTGTACACTAAATTAAAGTAAATTATGTGAAACACAGCTTATAAAATTTGGAGTCATGCATTTCGATTATTAAGATGAATTCAAACTGAAAATCTGTAGAACAATTTGTTTCTTTTTTTAGTTTACAATTCTGTTGTTCATTTTTATTTTAAGTATCACTAAACTGCTTCACCTAATTCTTTGACTTATAATAGGAGTTAAGTCAGTAGTCATTCAAAATGTGCGAATACCAAACAAAGTAGATCACCCTTAATGCTTCATAATTTTCACCTCAACTACAAAGATTAAACACACTGTACATTTCTCAGATGATGACAAGGGAAAAAAGGGTGTGCGGTAACTAATCAATTTTATTGACATTATGAATTAACTTCTAAAACAAAGATTTTAATTTAAATAATCAATGTATTGCAGAATTTGGTAGATAGTGCTCTAATTAATAAATACGAACATTAATTTCAGAGATAAACGAAAAAAGTATTACTGAAATGTCATATGCGATATTATTTCATTCAACTAATTCTGTATATTTTCTTTGTTTTTAGCACCATTTGACCAAAGTCAACTCTTAAAAATTTTATGACTTCCGCTCGTAACATTTATCTTGAATATTTTCTGAATTATAAGAGAAACTCGATGCATAAAATTTGTTTACATATTACATTACCCTTTTTTGTAATGTATTCATAATTTTATATATTTTTCGTAGTGCTCTTTTTTTTTTTTTTTTTTTAATTTTTTAAATAGCTTATAAGTAAAAAAAAAAGGTTTTTAACCGTTTTGTACAAGAAATTTTAAAAAAGTGACGATATGAAATGTTGGAGATCTTTTTCTTTTAACGATGGGGGCAAGGAGAAGATAATCTTTAAGTCCTTTAAGTTGGACACTTTAAAGCATAAATTTTTTTTGAGGTCTTAAATGTAGGCTGATTTTAGATATCCGTAATATTTTAAGATTTAGATGCGTAAAAAAAACATTACTTAACAGGATTTTTTTTTTTTTTAAATACAGGGTGGGCCAAAAAAAACCTACCAATGTTAAACACAAATAACTTTTTTATTTCTGATATAGTTACGTTTTTCTTTTTGTAGATTATATTTCAATTCTTGGAAATTTACTATGGAACCATACAGTACAAAACAACGTGTTAAAATTATCGAGTTTTTCTATTTTTGTCAACGATCAATTGTTATGACAGCGTAAATATCGGCAATATTTTAATTCAAGATCAGCTGCCATAGCTTTCATGATTAGGAGTTAGGTCGATCGTTTTGAGGAACTGGGTTGAGTGGCCGACCGCTCTAGATTGATTGAATACTAACGTCGCACTGTTCAGCTACACGAGGGCTTTTGGCGACGGACCACGTAATTTTGAACCATGGTCAAGTGACGTGGACGACACCTGAGCAGGCACCCCCTCTCCTAACTACCACACCACACCAATGGGAGAACGTTTCAGCTCTCGACAGATATAAGGTGCATCGCTGCTCTACACGGCGGGTCTTTAGTGGTACTGGGCTCGTTAAAGGATTGTTTTCTTGATAATAAATACTCCTCGCTCTTAAAGAACCGTCCTGTTCTTTGCGACCGATTTGCATAAAATCCTCGAACCGCGCGCGCGATCAACGTAACAATACTTAAAGCGATACTTTTATTTGTTATCCATCGTACAATTAATATATCTTATCATGCAAATGTTTTATACAAATATCTTGGATGATAAAAAAAAGTCAAAGAAGTATCAAAATCACTCATAAAATATCTCAAATAATAGAAAAATTTTAATTATTTAATTATTTTATATTTTTAAAAATATCACGCAAAATCCATAATAATCATGATATTTCAAATGCAATAAGAAATACATTATTACTACATATGAGAATGTATATGCATAGACTAATTTTTAATTTATATCTAAAGCAAAACATTCCAACAATATTAAATAACATTCTTAACACATTAAACACTTAAATACAAAGATGTTTAATTAAGAAACACGTTTTGCTCAATTTTTCAACTTTATCAGCTTTCTTCAGTTTTTCAAACATTATTTCATTTTATCGCTTCACTTATAAGATTAAGGGATAAAAGAAATTTTCATTAAAGAAAGAATGAAGAGAAAGACAAGAATAAAAACTACCCTCTTTAGGAAGAAACAGAATACCTTTATTTTGGTCCTTTTAACCAATATAAAAAGAGCTGAAGAATTTTTCCTTTTTACTTCTCATCCTGATAGATTTTCAACAACAAATTCCAAAGGGAAATCGCAAGCGGAAACCAAGCTGGGAGAAAAGGGATAGGAAAATTCTTCTCGGTGATTGATTCGAAGGAGTTCAAAGAATAACGGGAATGCAGATGCAAAAAAATAGAGGCATCATTTAAACGAAGAACTTTTTTCATCGTCAGTCTTTAAGATCCTACAGCATGATGGTGACACTTTTTCTGTTATATTACTAACACGTTGTGCGGATATTTCGCGAAGCTAATAAAAGCAATAAATTAAATAACAAAATAATGGGTAAATAAATAAAATATTTCAGCATTTAGAAAATTCCGTGTTTAAAAAAACAAATACTTGCGCTACCTTTCCTTTATTTGTCATTAGTAATACATCCAAATATGATTTAGGTGACAAAAAAATGACATAAAAAAATGAAAAAGTACTAAAAGTGATTTGTAATGTATCTAAATCCCCATATTCCAAGTGTAACAAAAAACAAACTATTTATCCCACTGAAAAAAATACATATGAAGCACAATACTTCCGTATCGTAGTTCCGCACTCCGTACACCTCCGTTTATGAAACATAATATTTCATTTATGGATATAACTTATTATAAACATATTCTTTATTGTAACAAAATTATAGAAATTATGAAAAAATATTTATAAGATTCAAAAAGATTTCTTCAAAAAAATTAGAGGACGAAACAGGGACGTAGCTACTGCCATATTAGCCGTTTTAATGATGTGCTGCCCCCCAAGCTTCAGGGGCTCCAAAATGTTCAAGCAAAATATCGTAAAATGTTAAGGCCCCCCCCCTCCAAACCTCCCCCCAACGAATTTTGATACGGGGTTCACTCAGGACACTAACTACGCCAGTGGGACGAAACATTAAAATTTTTTAAAAAATGTGACAGAATCTGAAATAGTTATAAAAAGAGTTAAATATTAGCAACATCTGTAATTAAATAAACGAAATAGTAAATATTAATATGCAATGAAAATAAACATAACTTATTAGAAATGTATGATTTTAGGAATTAAATAGGGTAATAATGTTCTACTTCAACAGAACAATATTTTTAAAGTTTATTCATTGTATCACAAATTTCATTATCTACATAGTAATCACGCTGTAGACAGTTATGTAATATATTACTGTATATTAATAGATGGATATATTACCGTTATAGAATGGAGCTTCAATAACATATTGAAGCTAAAAGCATTGATTTCCTTATATTACTATATAGTTCATTATCCATAATATAGGAATTTGTAATAAGGTATTTGTCAGTAATTTGGTTTGTCTAGAACTCCAAGTTTCGCATTCAATATCTTTTAATTCACTCAATCACTCCAAAATATTTTCTCTTATATATCACTTGAATACAAAAACGACCTAGACAATATAAAGCACTCACCATTCTTAAGCGATGTCACTACCATCTGTATATTTGAATATTGCAATCTTACAACTTTTGGACTTCAGTACACATATGTAATAGGGAAAAAAACGCCTGGAAAAAATTAAGGGAATTTGATAAAAATCAAAACAGATAAATGAGCTATTTTAAAAAGGTATTTTATTTACAAGATAATTTTGATGCAGCAATGAAAACACTGATGGAATGACGGGAAGTAGGACATATCTATAACGGAGATACACCATATCTATAACAAGATTATAATATCTGATATGCTGTAAAGTGATGCCACACTTGGAGCTTTCTAGTGCTAATATTTTCTTTTTTTCTAATCATGTCAAAGAAAAATAGTTTGGGTAAAAATAAAACTCCTCTTAAAAGAAAATATGACTTATGACCAAAAATTATTTTAAACCAATATATTTATAGGTATTTATATTTCTTTTTAAATATCACATACATTTTTATGTTTAACAAAAAAAAACTTAGTTAAGAGAGTATATTCTAATTTTTCTAATGATACATTATTTCATGTCATTTCAAGCAATGTATATCAATAATTAGGAACAGAAAATTTAATTACATATTTTAGTACTTATGTACTATAGCAACCGTATTGGCGACATTATATGAAACTATGCACACGGTTGCCGATTCAGCGCGTACGACAGCGTTTCTCAAACTGTGGGGCGCGCCCCTCTGAGGGGGCGTGATAACTCTCCGAGGGGGCGCAAGCATATTGAAAACTCGAAAACAAAAAAATTATTTAAAAAAAATATTAATTTATTAAACGTATACAAACAAAATACATTCTGACATAATAAAAAATACACATTTACACTGATACAATACACTTAAAAATTATCAGTACTGCACAATGTATTTGATAATTAATTTAAATATAGTAAGTTAAGAACAAGCTTAATAATTACCAATAACTCCATGGGCTTGTCGTATATAAAATTATGCACAAAAATTAACATTCATATTGATAATTCGTACGCTTTATAATTAATCACTTAACTGCCGATTAAAAGTTACTCTATTCGCTCCCCAATGCCATCGTTTTCCACGTAAGCGCGTGTATGTGATGTATGGGGAGGGAGAAAAGGAATAAATAGGCAAATCTTTGAAATATATCCTTCGCAAACAATGTCAAAGTCCTTTTAATGCATTCCAAAGCCTTCGGAATAATATTACGGATGACAGTGCATAGAAAAGATCGTACTTCGGAAAGACGTATATATACGTCCGGGTAATTAAGGCTTTGGCTAAGAGTACGAATATACACCGGTTTATATACGTTTATATACGCCGGCTGTACTTCAGAGGTTAAAGTAGTATTGTAGCTTTAGCGTCGAAGTATAGTATTATTGAATTCAATGCATTGTTATTGTATGGAGGGGGGCGCGGGGAAAATTATGATTGAATATTGGGCCGTAAGTATTGAAAGTTTGAGAAACACTGGCGTACGACACATATGAAATAGGGGTTTCCAACTTGGCAAGTTATCTTGAACGTTGACATATATTGTAGTGATAGAACGTAAGTATATATACCCATCATTTTATACAAAGTCCCATATTTTAATTAAGAAAATACATGTTATATCATATTATACGTCTAAATTTTTATTACTGCGTGTTACCTAACTTTGAAGCGCAATGATACAAGGGTAATGTTAAAATTACATTTGTTTACTTTTCACAAGTTTGATCTCGCGGCTCAATTAAATAATACTAAGAGAATTCTTCATAAAACCTATTCAAAAAATTTAAAATTCAGTTCAATCTTAGATGCTTATCAACTCTTAGAAATCCAATTTTTCTCAAGTAATATGATTCAAAGTTCCATTTTCTATGGGGAAAAAAGAGCCCAAAGACTAAAAATATAGAAGATAAAAAGATATTCGGTGAGAATTCTTGTAACACATCAATTTTGGGCGTACGATTTCTAAAAAAAGCATGAAACAAGTAAAAAATCTTCAAAAAAAAATCACATTTTCATATCTTTATAAAAAGCTTGATCAGAAAAAAAATCGAATAATATATGGATTATTTTTAACAGGACACTACTTTAAATCAATTCAAATTTTCTAAAGGAATTGAAATGAAAAGAAGCAAAGAAAAATTTTACAAAATGAACCATTAAAAAAATGGAGGTGCTCAGATATATATATAAATTTCTTTAGCATTCTACTATCAAATACTTCTAAAAAGTAAGACTTCTTTTTCTGTTTGTTTTTCAGTACATTCTTTTCCGTTTTAACAAAAGTTTAGAATAAAAAACTTGATCAGATTTCACATTACAAGACATTTTGATCGCTAAAGTTCAAACTGTAAACAAAATTCAATATTATAAAACTCGAAGTTTTTTCATGATAGTACTTAAAAAAATATAGATATGTTTTTCTATCTCAGAGTAAGCTTTTATATTCAAGGAAAATAATAACTTGAAAATATGCGTACAAAGAAAAATATCTTATTATTCGGATGTTGCCGATTTTTTCAATATATTTTAAGATATGTTATGCAGTTTTATGGTTCTTGTAAAACATGATTTTTCATTTTAAACGACATATAATATGTGCTTATTTTTTCGAAACTTCTGGCGGGGAATTCTATTATCGT
>BMAV01006205.1:253969-264511 GCA_019973955.1 Trichonephila inaurata madagascariensis | reverse complement strand
ATTTTTCCAGTGTAAATCGTAGCTAGTTCATTTCATCATTTCACTGAAACAGTTCAGAGATTTGATAAAATCACTTACTTTCATCGGGGAAAGGACCTTGAAGAGATGTTATTTTAAAATCTCCAGTCAATTGATCATATACCTTAGAGATATGATCAAATTCCTAATTTCGTCATTTCCCTGCGACATATATATCATTACAAAACCTTCAAGCAGATAAATTTTATCAAATCAATTACTGTTTTTTTAATAATATTATGCTTTTTTAATGAATTCATAAGTGATTTGAATACGCGTATTTTAATTTTGTGCAAATCTGATTTGAAATTATCTTTTTGAACTTATCAATATTTCCAGAAAATTATTTCAGTGCTACTTTTTTTTTTAATCTTTTAAGAGAATGTCACAGAAAATTTAGAGATTTGATAATTAGATTTGTCTAATTTTTCCTTTAGATCTTCCTGAAGTTCTATCGATGAGAATAACTTTTTATAACAAATAAGCGGAGCAAAAATGTAATAAAGTACTGAACATATCCAAATAATGGCACTGTAACATATAACTTGATAATATTACAGATGAATAAAGATAAATTCATAATTATTTCATGTTGATTTCCTGTATAAGTAGAAAGAAGGCAAAAATAAGTTTTTTTTAAACAAAACAATTTTCTAAAAAAAAATTCTAAATTTAATTGCTTCTAACAAAATCTAAGACCTTAATTTCTTAAAACTTTATTTTTTCTACTGCTCCCTTTGTGTATAAATGTAAACACTAATATTTATTACATCAAATAAAATGTAAGTATTCCTTTTTTTTTATTTGGTACGTGGATCTCGTTTAGAGGCATTTCAAATATATATGTAGGATTAATAATTGTTTAGGTTTCTTTACGCTGAATGATGCTTCAAAGAATATAATGTTGAAATTAATGAGTTTAATGAAAATATTTAATGAACTTAAATTAAACGAACTTATAATTAAAAAAAATAAACACTATTTAATGACAATTTGGAATTTCGTGTGCGTGTGTTGTACAAATTAACTAAATAATTAACACATTTATAAAAAATATACTTCATTAATTAAAACGCATAATAGGAAATGTGTTGCATATTCCCAACTGTCTGTTAATGACACACAAGTATAATTGTCGTACATTTATTAAATCATTTGAATTTACTTTTATTATTAATGTACACATAATTTTAATTATTTGCCATTTTGCTCCATTTTAACCCTCTGACCAGAACAACCGTCTCTCAGACGGAGATGATTTGCTTTGATGCCTGTAGATAACGCTGTGGTGTGATTTTTGGGGTGGGCTGCCTTGACATCTTCATTTGGACTCTACCCAGTGAAAGGATCACGAGGTGATATATGGCGATTATTTTCAATTCACGATATGAACGATTTTTCCTATCCATCACCGTCTGTCAGACGGATAATCATATAGTTTTTTCGTGTTTGGTATTATTATTTTTAATTATTTTTACATGAATATAAATATATTCTAATCAGTTCTTATAAAAATACTTGTCACAATACTAGTGATAAAAATATATTGTTGTGCTAGATTTAACCCCACACATTTTATTTGAGCTATACTTAATTTCATGAGCTATAAGGACATTTAAATCAGTCCTAAAGGTAAAATTCAAAAAATTTGCATTTCCGTCTATCAAACGGATGTTCCTCAGTGCGGCAAAAAAATTGATGTTCCGGCCAGAGGGTTAATCACATAACAAATATATTTTAACTTATAAATTAAAAAAGAATTTTTAAAAATGTCAAAAATTTATAAGTGTTTCATTTTTTAAAAAAAAGACACAAAATAGGTAAAGATTCATTAAAATGTCAAATTAAGTTTTTTCAATATATTTTCAAATAATTTTTTTAAACATTATTATGAAATCTTAGCTTCCGCAGATTTTACTGGAACGTTGTAAATCGGTTTTGTAATAAAAGTCTAAAGTGACACTGATTATGTTAGTAATTCTGGCAACTTTTTATTCAATTTTAGGTCATATATGTAGATCATTCAAATTTGTTGAAATTTATAATAGTCAAACATATATATAATTGCAAAATGTATGTAATAGTTTCAGCTAAAACAGATTTTATTCGACTGATTTTTACACATTTTTCCTTCTTCATAAAGTAACTTGGAACTTTGCTTCGAAAACCTGTGACGGCTCTATTCACGTATTTCTGATTAACAAATCCTCTTGGTAAATCTTTGGTCCTTAAAACCTATTTTATTTGCAACGCACCTTTGAAGAAGAGAATGTGATTATGTAAATTAAGTCTGCTATATATAGTCTAAGCTTCCAAGCTAGATATATGTATATATATTAGGTTCGGGAAAAAGAAATCCATTATTTTTCCGGTAGATGGCTGTAGTGTCGATATCTCGTGAAGTATTTATCAAACAATTTCAAATTTACGATTACTACGATTTTTGAAAATTTCAAATTATTTTCAGAGTTACAACCATTTGAAATAATTATCGGCGTATTTTCTTAAAATTTCTCCCTTCTGCTTTCGTAAAACATGGATAAACCGACTTCCGAGTTATGCGTTTCAAAAATTCTAGTTGAGCCTCTGTACAGAGGTCTGAGCTGAATACAGGCAAAATATTAATACAATAGAAGCATTTTTTACAAAAGGAGAACATTGGAAAAATGGTTATTCTAAGTTAATTTTTGGCCAAAATGTTGTATTTAAATAATTTTTTTTGTCATAGTGTCCTTAAAACAATTTTATACATGTATTCTAATCTAAGTGACACTAAATATCATAAAAATTATCCATTTATACGCTTTTGCAAAATCACGGTTCCGAACGTAGTCGGATACCTTAAACACGATCAAGTAATCGTTATTCTGCAGAATACCTAATTAAATCGTAGAATTAAATAATTTTACTCACTTTAACTGACTTGTCTAGTTATTTCATTAAATACCTAGTTATTCTATGAAACAATGGATTTCACACTTCAACGATAACGTATATATTTAGTGGTAAATAGTTGCAACAATTTTTTTTTATTTACTGGATATGATTAAATATTTAACATAAATAATTAATGAATTTTTGGGGGAAAATATATTTATTACGTTGAAATTTTTTGTTTCCTCGTCTTAATATTGAAAAGCATTTTTTAACTATTTCGATTCGAATCTTTTTTTTTTTTTTTTTTTTTGATAAAGAGGATAAATAACTTTTCTTGTCTCTATAGATGAAATTAAACTGCACCATTTCAACGTAATCTACATCATTACATTCCATATTCTTTCTCTGAAGTAATTAATGAGAAAATTTCTATTTAATTAAATTTTTGGATTCAGTATCACAGACCGGAAGGTATTTTAAATTGAAAAGTAAAGAACAAAAATATTAATTAATCTTTATTCTCAGAATAGAAATGAAGACATTTGAAGAGAAGAAAAAATCCTCCAGATATTTCCTAAAAAATATAATAGCTCAAAATAAAATGGGTTGAACTAGTTAGTGAAATGTGGATGTGCATATTTAGATATATTAATGTAAAATATAAGTGCGCTATATTTTATAATTTATTATATACTCTATAACAGAAGAAAGAAAAAAACGACGTACCAAAAAGGAAATACCCGATTGTAATGAAATTTCGTATGCAAAGACATGTATACCGAACATGCGACTGATTAAAATTTGGTGTCCAATAAATGAATAGCCGGAGCTACAGCGCATCGGAACTGCGCACTCAGCAGGTGTCTATAAGTGTATAGGAAGCGATTCTCAACATGATGGTCAGATTTCTGTTGCATTGCGATTTAGGATACCTTTCAACGGCTGAAAAAATGCCTCACCGCAGGATTCCAACTCATCACAATTTGAAAGAGGTCATATCATTGAAATGAAAGAGTCAGGTTCGGCAAATTGAAGAATCGCTCGTCATATGGGTCGAAGTGATGCAGCTATTAGAAAATGCTGGCAAGAATGGGTGGACAGTGGCAGATTTCAGCATTATGATAGTAGTGGTCGACCCAGGGCCACAGCAGATTGGGAAGATGGATTGATTGCTAGATCAGCTGTCACACAGTGAATGATTCATCGTAATCACCCATCAGGCTAGCGACCCGTACGCGAGTGTCCACCGTGACCATTCACAGACGGCTGATAGAGCGAAATTTACGCTAGTACCGACCGCTACGCCACCTGCCACTCACGCCTGCACGTTGTCGAGCCAGATTACAGTGATGCTTAGCTCGATCAGGTTAGAATCATCCTGATTGGGGGCGCATAGTGTTTAGCGACGAATCCCACTTTCAACTGTGTCCTGACGATCATCGAAGATGTGTCTGGAGACGCCCAGGGCAACGTGCTGATCCTGTTTTCACTATTGCACGCCACACAGACCCTCAACCAGGAGTTATGGTCAGGGGTGCTATTTCATTTAACAGCCGGACACCTTTTTTTCGTCATTAGAGCACACTTGCAGCACAGCAGTACATCGATGACATTCTGAAAACTGTTTTGCTACCGGCCTTATTTTCAGCAAGTTCATACCAGACTACATACAGCACGTGTTACTATGAACTGTCTTACAGCTTGTGAAACACTTCCTTGGCCAACCAGATAGCCAAATATCTCTCCAATCGTGTATGTCTGGGATATGAAGGGAAGGAGACTGCGTCTACCGGGGGAATGTTGATAACGTGGCCCGACAATTGGAGTAAATTTGGCAACAAATACCGCAGGATACCATCAGCGTACTTTATCAATTACTTGCGGTAATTGGTATCACCTATACCATTGCTATATTGCCGATTTTGTCTCACTGTGATGATATAACAAACATTATTGATTTCGTTTTTTAAATTCCTATTATTAGTTCACTCTCTCTCTATAGATATATAACTTGTTCAAATTTTCAGCCGTTAGTAAGATAATTTTACTCATCCACTCAAGTTCAAATACAATTTTTTAAACTTGTAGTGGATGACACCTGATGTTAATACAGTTTTTTTCAAATATTAATTCGATAATTAAATTTAAAAAATGAATAAATATAAACAAACAAAAATAATAGTTCAACAGCATATATGGAAATGAAAATCGCTTACTGCGTCCCTGTAGTGCAATGGATATAGCGTTGGACTTCTGATCCAAAGTTCGTGCGTTGGAATCTCACCTGGTATGGCCTAATTTCAAAGAATGAGATTTCTTTTTACTATACTATCTTATTAGAATAATTAAATTTAATTAATGAATAAATAGTAACAAACAAACAAAAATAGTCCAACACCTTATATGGAAAGGAAAATTGCAAATATAATCGCTATCTATTTTGTCACTTAATACTGAGATACTGTCATATGTATATACATATTCATAATTATTGCAACAATTTAATAAAAAGAACTAAAATAAAAAAAATTATTGAACCTAAGTAGTAATTGACTTAATTTTTTTATATATTACGTGGATAAAAAAAAGTGAAAGAGAGAAGGAGTATATAATATATGAACAAATAATTTGGAGCTTACTTAATAATAAATACTAATCAAATGTCTTGAATGGATTGAATTTAAAGAATATACTTTCAATCTCCATCATAATAGGATATTCTTCAATTTAGAGCACCCCTTGAAAATGTATGCTGTATTTTAACCTGATGTAAAATAAGCTTATAATTTATCACAAAAGTAACTTATTCCAGATACCACATTTAATTCTTTAAAACAGTGCTTCTCAAAGTTTCAATATTTGCGATCCAATATTCAATCATAATTTTCATCGCGCCTTCCTCCATATAATAGCAATGTTTTTTTTTCAATAACACATTTTGACTCTAAATCTAAAATACAATTTTAATCTCTTAAGTTTCACAGGCGTATATAAACGTCTCGATTAACCAAAGCATTAATTGCCCCAGACTTATATAAACGTGTTTCCAAAGTACGATCTTTTCTGTGCACTGGGATCCATAAAATTATTTCGAAGGCTTTGGAATGCAATAAAAGGACCTTGACAGTGCTTGCGAAGGACTTATTTATTTCAGAGGATTAGCTTTTTTATATATTCTTTTTCTGTCCCCTCCCAATACATTCCAAACCCGCGCCAACGTGGAAAACAATGGCAATGGGGAGAGCATAACTTTAATTCGGCAATGAAGGGGTTATTTATAAACAGTACAAATTATCAAGATAAATGTTAATTTTAGTATATATTTTTATACAGCACAAGTAATGGGGTCATTGGTAATTATTCATGTTGTTCTCAACTTAATAGTGTTAAATTAATTGTAAAATATAATGTGCAGTACTGATACATTTATAAGTGTATAATAGTGTAAATGTGTATTTTATTTTTGTGTTATGTCAGAATGTATTTTAATTGTTTACTTTCAGCACAAATTAATTTTTTTAAGTAACCTTTTGGTTTCGAGTTTTTAATATGCTTGTGCCCCTCTTCCCCGTCGTAAAGCTATCACGCCTCCTTAAGGGGGCGTGCCCCACAGTTTGAAAAACGCTGCTTTAAAATATAAAATAATTTTTTTATTCTTCACTGAATCACACTACGAACATTTAAAGTATCCAACTGCGTTCGAAACTATTATTTTGCAAAAGCGTATAAACGAACATTTCTTTTAATATTTAGTGTCAATTAGATTAGGAAACACGAATAAAATTGTTTTAAGGATATTATTACAATAAAAAATTATTTAAATGCAATATTTTGGCAAAATATGAGCTTAGAATTACCTTTTTCAAAACATTCTCCTTTAATGAAAAATGCTTCTATAATAATAATATTTTGCTTATGCATAGCTAGGACTTCTCCATAGAGCCTGAGCGAGTATTTTTGGACGATTCACATTACTTTACCTATTGAGTTATTACCTATTGAAACAATTACCAGTGTTTTTTGTTAAAATTTCTACACTCTGATATACTAAAATCTTGATAAATCTACTTTGAAGTTATAGAGTTCAAAAATTCTAGTTCAGGCTCTGTAAATAGATCTGCCCTATATATAAGCAAAATATATTATTGTTAAAGAAGCATTTTCCATAAAAGAAGAATGTTTTGAAAATAGGTTATTCTATGTTCATATTTTGTCAAAATGTTGCACTTAAATAATTTTCTAATGCAAAAATAGTTTTAAAACAGTTTTATATGTTTATACTAATTTAAGTGACACTAAATGTTAAAAAAATATTCGTTTGTACGCTTTTGTAAAATTGTAGTTCCGAACGTTTTTTTCAATACCTTAAGAGTTTTAAACTATTAGATGAAGTTTATTTAGCTATTATTCATTTTTATTGTCTGATTAGTATTATTGAAAGTATTTTATTAGAAATAAGACCTCTTAATTAAGTAATTGATATAACTCATGTGTTTAAACATCCAAAAAGAGAAAAGTATTCCTTTTTACCTGCAGTTCGCTATCCCCCCTCCTCCGAACTCTTTTCCAAATTTTCAGAATATCGAAGAAACAAACTTCTTTCATATTTATCTTCGTTCACCCAAAGGAATTCTAGGAAATGAAATTTTGTTTCTAAACTATCGTACTACGATAAGAGTTAAACTCTTTTCTCCTCCTGCTATTGCTTAGTGCTAGGAACAAAAGATCCCTGACGTAAACTCTTGAATAAAAATTTTCTCACGTCCCAATCTATTCTTCAAATGTTCTATTGCTTTTGAATAGTTCTCCGCAACCATATTAAAACTATCAACTATATCCCAAACTTTCCATTTTGAAAAAGTTGTTTGAATTAGACTGAAAAATTTCATATTGTCATCTAATTTTGGATTTGATATAATTTTCAAGGATTTACATGAAATTTTTTCAACAAACGATAATTCTGATAATTTCATTGAAGATTTAACTTCACAATTTGCTTCTGTGACTTATGATATTTTAACGGGTTTTGTGTGTGTGAAATAATCTTCTTCACTTGGGATTTGATACTTTTGAATCTTTCAACATATGCTTCAAAAACTTCAAATAATTTGTCATGTGGAATTGTGAAAAGCCGTCCATCAATAACTATTAAGAATATCCTTATTAACGTAAGAAATCCTTTTTATTTCATCTTCTAATTGATTGTGTAATAATTAGTGCTCCCGGATTCGGTTGCTTACCCTCCCGTTTTTCATTCAAATATGTAAAAATTCGAAAAAAAAAAGATAGTTCTAAAAGTGATTGTCTAGACCAGAGGCTCCCAACCTTTTTTGTCTCATAGACCCCCTAGTCATGTTTTTTGGTTTGGGGTAGAACCCTGCTTACGTAATATTGAATTTTTGCAAATTAATCAACTTAAATGTGTATATGGCAGCTAGTATAGAGCTACTTACTTTAAAAGATTCCAATTTCAAACTGTAGTTAAGTATAGAGTTTAAAACTTAAGAAACACATGTGTTAATTAATTTAAACTTTAAGTGATCATAAAATAACTGATTAACAAACAAATGTTTATAATGATATGGATGAATCTGGTGCTTCAATAACAAATTTTCTACATTTGTCATTAATCTTGTAAAGTTTAATCCTAAATTTCCTCTGTTAGTAGTGTCCAGCCGACAACAACGCTGAAACTCCTTCTTCCCAGGAAAAGCAACTTTCTCACAATACTTCATAATTCGAGATAACAAACAGGTATGTCTCTTTAAAGCCAAAATTGCTGACATCCATTTCTAAACTTTACTTTAAGATATCCGCTACTTCCTATTCCTTTTGTAATATGACTATTTTTCCCGATTGAAACAGAAAGATTAACAAGCAATATAAGTAAAAATGCGAATAACGAAATTTTGGAAACATTAAACTCTATTCCAGATACATTGAACTGTTGGAAAAATCAAGCTCATGTTATTTTAACCATATTTTCAGCGACCTATGCCTACGAGTCATTATCTTCAGAGATGAATAACTTTAAGGTATCCGAATGCGTTCGGAACCGTGATTTTAAAAAAGGGCATAAATGGATAATTTTTATGATATTTGGTATCACTTAGATTAGAATACATGAATAAAATTGTTTTAAGGACATCTTGATAAAAAAAATTACAATATTTTGGCAAAAAATTAACTTAGAATAATTTTTTTTTTCAAAATGTTCTCTTTTTATAAAAAATGCTTCTAAAATAATAATATTTTGCTTATATAAAGTAAAGACTTCTCCAGAGTCTGGACTAGGATTTTTGAAAAATTCACATTATTTTCAGAGTTACCACCAATTGAAATAATTATCGGCGTTTTTTTCTTAAAATTTCGCCCCTCTGTTGTCGTAAAATATGGATAAACCCACTTCTAAATTATATATTTCAAAAATTTTAGTTGAGTCTCCTTACAGAGTTCTAAGCTAAATACTGGCAAAATATGATTATAATTAAAGCATTTTTCACAAAAGGAGAACATTTTGAAAATGGGTCATTCTATGTTCATTTTTTGTCAAAATATTGTACTTAAATAATTTTTATCGTAATACTATTCTTAAAACAATTTTATATACATTTTCTAATCTAAGTGACACTAGTTATCATTAATATTATCCATTTATACGCTCCATTTATACCTTAAAGACTCATTTAGAAACCGTTTGGCAGATGACTTCTATTCAGCATAAATTCTGCTGAAAGTAACATCTTACAATCCTAATATAAGTTATTTGTCATCTATATATATATAATCTGCAACAACAAAAGTCACACTATGTTACTTAAATTTAATTACACGTATAACTCAAGCATTTACCATTATACAGTGCAAAATGTATTTTTTTTTTTTTGTAGTAAATAATGAGTTTTGTGTTAGTATTTTGCTTTCTTATTTTCCCAATAATCACAAGTCAAAATTATTTGACAGCACATCTATACCTTACTCAGCATTTATTTATAAAAAAGTGGCACGTTGATTCATAAAGGTTCGCCACCTCTGTCCTAGGCCCTGTTCTGGCACCAAACTTATTTAGCAATTTTTTTACTCAAATACATATCGTCCTTAAAAAGTAAGGAGAGAAAATCGAGGCAGCTAAAAACATTGAAATCCATTTTCAACTCAGAAAAATTTATTTTCTGTAGAAGAAGAAAAGAAACCAGACATACACCTACAGAAGAAGCGAAATATATCTAAATGCTACTAGTAAATCCTGCATTGCAGCTCCATGGTTAGACATAAAAAAATAATCCAGGTTAAAAGAATATATGAATTACAATAATCATTTCACATGATAGGTCTTGTTTTTCCAGTAATTTTATTATATTATTTTCTAATTTAAAAGTATGTTTAATAAATTATCCTGTCACACTAACGGGATTAATGTAATATTTAATAATGCTCATCTCCTATTACATTGTATTTAGGTAATAGATTTTCAAAACATTTCTTGTTATTTACTAAAAGTAGAAACTGAAATTTTATGATAATATCAGGTATTGTTTCCCATTTGACTTGAGTTAATTTCCAAGTGATGATCAAAGCATCAAACTGTTTCTTTCGCATTCAGCTATAAATAAGTGTGATGTATACGTGAAACGAATTGAGCACAAG
>BMAV01006205.1:224531-237350 GCA_019973955.1 Trichonephila inaurata madagascariensis | reverse complement strand
AAATAACATACTTCGTCATTAAAACTCTTCTGCATCTCTCTCTAAATTTTTTTATTTTGAAATAGAGACAAATTTTGACTTTTATGTGGCATTTAGAAGTTAATGACTAAGTTAATAGCTCATCAGTTTTTAAATTGTACTGTAATGTTTCACTTATTGAATATATTGAATAAATGATCTATAAATATTCAGAATAATGCAATGGTAATTAATAGTCTGAATGTAATTACTACTAATTTTGAACACGATGAATAGTTTATTCAATTTAAAAAGAGACTATTTTATTTATATAGCACCTTCTTACACTGAAAAATGTATCATAAAAGTTTAAATAGAATACATTGGTTTTTTTTTAATGAAGTAGAGGGCATTTGCAAGCGAAATCAATATTTTATTTCAGGCTAGGAAGCTTTGTTACAGAATATGGCATCATTTTTTAACGAAATGATAATCTCGTTATGTGGGTGAGGAGAAAAACCGTTTCGGTAATTCCAACGAAATATTCCTTTGTCTATTTATAAACTCTACGTTCTAATTTTCGATTCTTTTAGTTTTGATCGAAACAAAAGGTTACAATACATTTCATCTATTCTTTGCATTTTTTTTTTTTTTAAAAATGAGCATTATACATAAAACATACCTTCCTAAATTTATGAATAGGACATACATATGTTTGCACTTACTATTATATTATTTGTGCTATGCACTTGAATACCATGTACTTAGAAGAAAAGGGTACCTTATCTAGAAAGATTTTTATGTAACTTATATTTCTTTTATTTAATCAAATGTTTTGTTTTAGTGTGCTCAAAAGCCGCAATAAAAAATTCATGATTTTATTTTCATTTTAATCATTAATTATTATAAATTAGTGGTTTTATACCATTCTTTTCATTTTGATGAGGAAACGCAAATGCAACAACTTATTTATTCATTAAATCTAAAATTAAAAGTTAGCAAAAGGAAAGGCATTTTTTTATTTTTTTCATAATATGATTTTCTAATATAATTTTTACATTCATATCTAACGATGCAAACAAACTTCGTTGAGAAAAATTTTAAAAATATTTTCAATTAAAATGTTCCACAATGACTTATGTGTGTTCTAATTTATTTAAGTGAATTCATAATGCGCTATATATACCAAAAATTAATTTTTGATGATGTAAGACACACTCTTAAAAATTTTTTTCCTAATTTTTAATCTAGAAAATAGACTGAAATTTTCTTTCTCATATTATTTTCAGAATTTTCGTTCAAATGTTTCAACATTTTGAGTAATCCATCAATACTGTTACGAATTTTGTATAAAATAGTGTAAGCAATTTGTACTTGGATTTGTAAAGCATTTATATTACTCTATGTAATATTTATTTTATGTTAAAATTGTAATATGCACAAGCAACGCCGTCCCTTATATTATAATGGTGATTCAATCGGAACTTGGCGAAATCTTGGCAACAGAGCCAAGTTTGCATCATTTTTGGTGTACAATTCGTCGATTTTGGCAACTTGGCGATCATGTTGGTAACCATTTTCGGCGAGTTCGGGACCCTCTGGATTATTCTAGAAATTAGTGGAGAAACCCACTAATTTCAAGACCCTATGATGCAAGCGGATCTTTCTCGAATTATCCGCTAGACCTATAAATAGAGGGGTGCTCGCCAAAAGTCGGTCATCACTCAAGCCAAAAAAATTTCCCAACTTTTCACCCAGATGAAGCACCGTAGCCACGCCTCCCGGATTCCATCGTTCGACCAATCGCCGTCATGCCACTCAGCAGAAAGGAAAAAACCACTATCACCAAGCCCACCATCAAAGACTTGTCACGATATGGGATTGACTACTGTTTTACAGTCCAGGTGCCCAAAGGAAAACGCCTATTCAAAAGTCGGTCAGGGTTTTGACTAGCAATTAGGTAGTATTGTTTTGACTAGCAATTAGGTAGTATTGTTTTGACTAGCAATTAGGTAATATTGTTTTGACTAGCAATTAGGTAGTATTGTTTTGACTAGCACTTAGTAAACTTGCCTTGACCGCAATTACGGATTAGCTCAGCTGTTCTTGTGACTAATTTTTTACATATGTATATTTTAGACACTGATAATTGTGTCTGAGTGTTGTTGAAAGTGTGAAGACCTTCTGAGAATTATTTTGCTAATATTGCAGCTGAATCCTGTATTTAAAGGATTTGACTTTTGACAATAAATTCTCATCGCTGTTAAAGATGTGTCTTGTTTTTTGCGACTGATTTGCATAAAATCCTCAAGCACCGATCAACGTAACAATACCTTTCAAAATGAGAAATAAATGATAGTATTATACTTCATGTAAGTTATAATTAAGTAGGTTAGGAAACTGTTTCCTCAAAAAATTTTTGCTCTGATGTCTAATACCCGCACATTCTGCTTTTATTAGAAAATATAATCGTTTTTTCTATTATATTTTTGATTTGCTTAGATTCTTATTTTATTTTATATCTTCCTTGTGTGCTTATCTTTGTAGATCAGACAAAGTGTAAGCTGAATCTTAAATATTATATTTATAATAAAAACATCATGTGTATGCATAAAATGCTAAGAATGAGTTAGGAAAATAATTCATATGTTCACATCAAATAGAAAAACTAATACAGTTTATTGTACTTTAAGTACTAACGACGAGAAATAATTTATTCAACATTCAGATTGAATATCTACTTATTTTTTTCTTAAGCAACACAGAACCGTAGTCTTCAATATTTCGGCCTAAAAAATATCAGGAATAGTAGGTACTAAACAGGAAGTAAGACATGTAGGACAATTTGTATTGGGACAAAAAATGTTTTCATTTTTTTAAAATTCAGTTTGATGGAATATAAAAGTGCTTAGCTGCTTAGAATTTATTACTTTCTTAGTGAGTTTTGAATTCATTCTTCTTTTTTCATAAAAAGCTTTGAAATACTTCGTAGACTTTCTTTGTCCCTTTTTATTTGAGAAAGAGGTTTCCCTTTAAGACAACTATCTGGTTATGGTCAAAAATGTCGCAAATTCCACTCTAAAAATACTTCATGAAACAAAATATTTGGTGGAGATTTAAATAATGAATACGCGTCTGCTATAAAACATATAAATAAAATTCTAACTTTAAATAATGTAAGTATAATATAGCAAACGATAAAGTAGAATTTTTATTCAACAAAAACACCCTGTATCTTTATGCGTACCTTGAGTTAAATTACGTTAAAGCAGCGGTTTTTAAACTGTTGTAAAATAACGCCCCCCCCCCTTACTGGGGGTCCGTGGAGCCTTTCTAAGGGATCCGTGAAAGTCTCTACTCTACTGTTGAGATTTCCCTATTTTACAGACTCAAAAAGGCCTCGTGGAAAAATTGAAAGATATGTCATCTTAGACCATATCACTAACTTATTCCCAATAAAAATTTTGAGGTATCCGACTATGTTCGGAACCGTGATTTTAAAAAAGCGCATTAATGGATAATTTTCATGATATTTAGTGTCAATTAGATTAGAATACATGTATAAAATTGTTTTAAGGACATTTTGATAAAAAAAAAATTCTTTAAGTACAATATTTGGGCAAAAAATTAATTTAGAATAAACTTTTTTCAAAATATTCTCCTTTTATATTTTTGTGTGTGTGTGTGTGTGCTTATATAAAGTAAAGACTTTTCCAGAGAGTCTGAACTATTTTTTTAAAAAAATTTGCATTATTTTCATAGTTACAACCAAATGAAATAATTATCGGCGTTTTTTTTCTTAAAATTTCTCCTCTCTGTTGTCCTAAAACATGGATAAACCCACTTCTAAGTTATATATTTCAAAAGTACTAGTTGAGCCTCTGTACAGGGGTCTGAGCTCTATACAAGCAAAATATAATTATATAATAGAGACATTTTTCACAAAAGGTGAATATTTTGAAAATGTGTCATTCTATGTTCATTTTTTGTCAAAATATTGTACTTAAATAATTTGTTCATTGTAATAATATTCTTAAAACGATTTTACATACATTTTCTAATCTAAGTGACACTAAATATCATAAATATTATCCATTTATACGCTTTTTCAAAATCACGGTTCCAAACGTAGTCGGATACTTTAACTAAAATATGTATTTTGACAAGAATATTAATTCAGTTTTTTTATTGTTTACAACCCCATAGCCATTTGTAAAACGTAATATTTTCAAAAAATTTCGTTGAAACACATGGGAAAATATTGAGAACTGAATTCACATAGCGCACCAATGCGATAACCATTGCATCCATCTAAATTTCTTAATCGAATTACGTTTACATTATTTATTTATTTTAAACTAGTACATGGTAACATTTTTATATACATATATCTCATTAGATGTTTATACTGTTGTCGCGTAATTTTGAAGAAAACGGCCATAAAAGTGCCTATTCTTTTTTATTCAAGAAAATGATTCAAAACTAAATGTATATTCAGTATATGTATTTATTTTTAAATTTTGGGTGAAAAATTTTGGGTTGAAATACAAAAAATTAATTTTGTAAGAAAAGGCAACATTTAGGGGTATTATGACTGAATGTTGGTTTCCCGGAAAAGAGAATAATAAAAAAAAAACATATGTTTTAAACATTAAAAAAGAATTTTATTGCACTTATGCATAATGTAAAAATACATTAATAATTTTTTCTTGTGAGATAAATTTCAAAACATGAGATAAAAAAGCCATCATCACACGTAACAGTACACAGATCCATCATCACAGCTCTCATTTTAATTAACCAAACTTTCAGAACAATCAGTTCACTCTCAGATCCATCACACTTAAAGTAGAATCCGATTTAGTCCCTGACTAACTCCATAATAAATACAATATTAAAAAATACCTATATTTTATCACAGAACGCAACCCACGTGTATTCACGGAAAGCGGAACTAAGTAACTGAGCTAAGGTTACAAAAACATATCGCTAATATATTCGTTTGATTATGCAAACATTTAGTTTAAAATGAAATAACTATCTCTAAACATGTTGCTAAGAATCTGGTACTGGCCATCTGGTGAGAAATATAAACATAATTTTTCCGGGCGTAAGAAATAGATAGTTATTTTAATCTTTTTAGCACATTACTTTTCAACACTCCACCCCGGAAATTTCGCGGGCACAAGAAATAAGAGGAACATTCACTCCTTGATTTTAACGGGAGCTAGAAGGAAGGGGTTAAAACAGTGATACTCAACCTGCGGGCCGCATGTGGCCCCGAGACATTTTAAGTGGTCCAATCATGTCCATTGCTTAGAGAAATTTATTTATTTCAGAACAATGTATTAAAAATTTGGTGGGATATTCTTTTTCAAGAAATCAAATATATTAATTTTGCTTTTTGTTGTCGGTGTCGTACGGGTACGAATTGATATTCTTTGTCTGTTTGGAACAGCTACTGTTAGTGATAACAGACAACACTGGAATGAACAATGGGTGGAATTAATTTTTGACTATATTTCATATCTTGCAAACTAGAATATTCGAAGAAAATATATCGTTTCAAGACGATTGGGAAATTGACAATTTTGTAGTAAAAACCAAACATGGATCAGTAATTGTTGATTTGTCACGAAAGTGCTGCATTTAAAAAATACCAATAAACAGGAATCATTCAATGACACTTTTCCTCAGGGATCTCTTTCAAGGTGATTAATAGGCTTTCTGGAATAATCTTTGCAACAGCACCAATGTGTTTTGTCTGTGGTAATGTCACAGCGGTAACAAAGACATCCTATGAGGTTTGTAATATTATTGGTAATCATAAGAAACCGTTCACTGATGTAGAAATTGTGAAGTATTTCTTAAATGCTTCTAATTTAATGTTAGTGACAAAAATAAAATATATAAAAAATAATAATTAAAAAAATTAAAACCACGGAGTAATAATATTTTGATCAATTTTCCACATTTTAAATTTTCAATGTTATCTAGGTCTTAAAGCATTTCCCCCCCCCCCCCTCTCCCCGCCCCCATTTATCCTCATGTTGCGGCCCGCGGGAAATGACTAACATATGTATGTGGCCCAGCAGAAAAAAAGGTTGAGTACCCCTAAGTTAAAAGATCGCCGTACTTTTCAGCTAAGTTATGCGATGAACTCGAAAAGAAATGCTTCCAAACTTCTTGAAATGTAGGGGCATAGTAAGCGTGTCTAGAAAAGGAACAAGTTCTTAAATACTATTAAGTCTTCAGAAATTATGAAAATATTAAAAATGATTCACTCTCCGGACGATCTTATGCAACAAAATCGATCAAATGTGTCATTACAAGGAGAAATTTCGCTCGATCAGATCATCGACCGATGCTTCAGATGTTTCTCGGCAAGGTGAATCCATTAACTCTTTTAATCACCAACATTTTGAACTACTTGGAGGTTAAACCACGATTATGCACCTTGTTATATGGTACTCTTACTGAATTCTGATAGTTTTTAATTCATGGGAATATTTCAGTAGCTCCTTGTTCACCATGTTGTTCAGTTTGTGAATGTGGAACAATTTTGTGTCCTCCAATTGCAAAACTTCCTTGAAGGAGTTTATTTAAATTTCTTTCTTTTTTTTGTTCTCATTTTGACAAAATTTCCAAATAACACTCTAATATAAAAGTGATTCTGTTTAGATTTTTAACATAATGCTAAAATAATTTTGGAATATGAAATATGCGAATGCATAACTATCGAATCGAACTATTTTGCAAGCTGTAATGACCCCATATTCCAAACTTTCAAGTGCTTATATATGTATCAGTGCAATTCAGTAATATGTGAGAGTAGAGTTATATATATGTTTCTTGCCGACGTAGTATATTTAGCTGTAAAATTTAAGCAAATACATTTTATATCCATTTATTATTTTTAAGTATTTTTCTGTATTTTTGAAGAAAATTTCAGTTTTAGTTTAAATAGTTTAATCATTAAATAATTTGAATAAAAAAGTCTTTAAAAAAACTTAAATTGTAAATGTTACAAAATTGATGTACATAGCTTCAAGGTTAGTATATTTTTCGCAGGGACTCATAAATATTGTATTAATTATTTCGTGCAAGAATTCTTTTGTATTACACAAATTCATATTCAAAAATATAAATACCGTAAAATCCGGCGCATAACGAGCACATATATTTTGAAGCTGCATTTTTTTAATTTTTCGATATATTCGTCGTATAGAGCGCATCCCTTTTTACGAATAAACCTGAAATGTATGCATACAATGATGCTATGTTTTGATGTATCCCAGAGGCCTTTGAAAAAATAGTATATTTCTTGAACTACAATTCAAGTTCATAAGGTACGTAATTTCTGTTAATAAACATTACCGGTCGATTCATAAATAGTGTAACTAATTTCAGAGGATCATAAATTTCTGTTGAATAAAGTTATTTACATGGAATTTTTAATGTGTTTTCCTCTAGCACAGTACACTTTTCTCAAGCGTTTTTGCAAAGATAAAAGAGTTTTTTCAATCATTTTTGTGGTATTTTTAAAACTCCCTCTTAAATTGCCTTTTTAGAGCCCTTTTGAAGTGCTCTTAACATCTATTTAATTGTTTTTTTAAATATCTCCCCATAAAAAATTATCACAAGGAACACAGACAGGAGATAGTGATAATCATTTATCAAGAGGCAGAAAATTTATTTTTCAATCGTTCAGCCATTTTATAGTTGATTTTACAGTATAACTTAGTGCACAATCTTGGTGAAAAACAAAGTTTCCTTGAGGGTAAAGACGTTTACTTTTTTTAATCAAGCGTTTCAAAACTTTATTCTGTTAGTATTTAACATCAATTTTAAAGTTTGGTTCTACAAAAAATGGTTTTGTTAAGCCTTGAGAGGACAATTCCGTCTATACCATAACATCCGACGGCTAACTTGCATTTTTCAAAACAGCTGCGTCTTTGAGACGTTTTTTGCTTGAAATATATTGAAGCTTCTTTTTGCCAATTGTGAATGACAGATGAAACTATGCTTCATCAGAATTTATCCATGTTTTGTATCTGCCTTTGCATAACATTAAATATAGAGGCCAAGAACGATTTTTTTTTTGTTTTTTCTTTTTCCATTTGATGACAGACTTGAAAATTTACTTTTTTTACTAACGCTGGTCAAAACAATACTCACTAGTCGCTGGTTGAAACTATGATCACTAGTCGCTACCGTTTCGGCGAGCATCTCTCTATTTATAGTCCAGCGGAACCTTCGAGAAAAATCCGCTTGCATCATAGATCGTGAAATTAGTGTATTTCTCCGCTAATTTCTAGAAGAATCCATAAGTTCACGAACTCGCCAATATGATTGCCTAAAATAATTCCAACTTGGCTCTATCGCCAAAATTTCGTCAAGTTACCATGAATCAACATAACAGCGTAAGGGACGGCGTTGCATGTGAATATTACAATTTTAACATAAAATCAATATAACACAGAGTAATATAAATGCTTTACACATCCAAAAACAAATTATTTACACAAACGTCGTAACAATATAAATAATTATACAAATGGAATGAGTAAAATAATTGTTGAGTAAATTATATAATGAATTTATTTGTGTTAAAGTTATTAAAATTATTTGGGCCAAAGTGTATCAAAGTTTTAATACAGAGAAAATCAGAACACAACAACATATAAAATGAAATCGAGGAGCACAAAATATGAATGATATGACAAACCAAGGAATGATGTGAGTTATTAAGAAACTCTTCTATTTCGATTCAAATAAATAATAAAATATTATGTGACAGACCAATTATTGGAAAATTTTTCTGTAAATTAATTTCTACGTTTAGCAACTGTATCTATTAATAATGTTTCGAGTTATTTAAATTTACATAAATTAAGCTTAGAAAATATAACAGCTTTCGTAAAAAAAGCTCAATACATTTTTTACCTAATTCTAATTATTCTTTTTCTTGAAATATATGCTTTTTCCGGAAACACTTCCGGAATGAAAACTCGTTAAATTATCAACTAATACCTAGAAAGTTACTTAAGCTGGTACCACCTTAATACGCTTTTCAAAGATTCCAAACATTACCTAATCCAAAATTTTGAGTGATAAGGTTCTCTATATCTAGAAAGAAAAGATGTAAAAGATAAATCAGTTAAATTTTGAAAAAATATATATTTAATTAGGGTAGAATTAGTGATAAAATATCTTATCTTCAAAAAATAGGGAACTGTGAAAAAAACTAACTCAAATTCATCCTTCTAAAAGCAAGAAAAGGAATAAATTTACGAACTAAATTGAATATTCTATAAATATTAGCTCAGTTATAATTGAAGCTTTTTGAATTCTTTCTAATTTACATCGCTTAGATTGATTGAAAATTTATACCACACTTCATTTTGATAAAACATTGTGGACATACGATAATGGAGAAATATTTTTTCCCCTTCTAATCTAAATAATTTATTTTAGATTCAGTTTATTACTCAGAAAAAGAACTAAAAAACCAAAAAGTTCGTAAACATCAGGTTTAAATGTATTTTTTAAAACTTTTTTTTAAAAGACAAGGAATTTGCTTGTTTAAAGATTTTTTTTTCTGTAAAATATGAACTGCTTGCGTTCTATCTGCATTTTGTCACCAAATACAAATATCTACTAGTATATTTCATTAACTCATAAAATAACCTTTCATTATCTTCTTAAATTGCACATGCTGCTAAAGCATAATCTCATTTTAAAAGAAAAATAATTGCAACATAAAAGGAACCGATAGTACCGATAATCCATTTTTTAAAAGTAGCTCTTATTTACAAATTTCGTGCAACTGTATTATTCTTTTTTTATATATATGAGTTCCATGATTGTTTAAATAAAACGTTTTCTAAACAACGATCTTTATTGTTTGCAATAACACAAATATACAGCAAAGGAATATCAAAAATTAAATTGTTTCTTTCAATTCAATTGGATGCTTTAGAGAAGAACTCACTACCTGTACTTTAAACCGGGGATTCTTTTTTTCATTCCATAAGCAACCTATTGAGTATTCGTGGGAGGGGGAATGTAAATATATAAATATAAGTGGAAAAAATATCCTGAATTACTTTCATTGGTCTTAGTGTTAATAGCTTAAATTATTTTCTCACATAGTTTCCCCTTTTCCTCCCCCTTCCCCCAATTTTTTTAATTAACATTTTCCTTTAATATGTTTTCCTATCTATTAGATCTTTTTAAGAAACAAAAAAAATCCACCCACAAAAAGAGAAAAAGGCATTTTTGATGATTTTTTTGTTTTGTTTTTATCGTACTCAAATATCAAGGGGAAAAAAAAGAAAATTTTATCAATTCTGCGTGGTTTGAAGGCATCAATATTAAGTTCCAAAATTTGTATGAGAGTACTGAATATTAAGAATGTTTTTTGTCATTAAACAAATACAAAATTGTGCTTAAATAAGAGTTAACGCTTCATATAAATTTCAATTTCAGAAGTGTATGTTTTAAAGTTTCCAATAAGATGGGTTAAGATAATTTCTTATAAATACTTGCATCACTTCATTCCTCAACCTATTTCCCTAAAAAAATACCATTATTTAAAAGAATTGACATAAACTTCTCAATGAACCGAATAAAAAAAGGAAACTGTGAAAGAACACCCTTAATTTAACACACAGTAATCTTTTGAAAGGTACCAGAACAAAATAAATACACACTACGGGGAAAAAAATTGTTCATTTTATCAAAATGAAAGAAGATATTCGTAAAAAAATTCGAATATTCTAGAAAACTCTTTCTTTTCCGTTTTTCTCTGTTTTTGTGCGTTTTCTTTCTAAGAAAAAAAATAGCGGTAATTCAATAATAAAATTAATCTGATTCTACTCCTGCTCACCTTATTACAACAGTTTTTTTTTAACTTTACCGTTCTTTGTAAAAGTGCCTCAGGTATGTGATAGAATGTTAACTCAGTTTTTATTGTCGAGGGAATAACTGTCTGTAATTACTAGAAAAGAGCTTCAACTGTTTAATTACAGATGCTGAATCACGCAGTTAACAAAGGCAGAAAAAAAGAGCAACTTTTTTGTGACATTTAGAAAAATAACACTACATTTTATTTATACTTCCTTATCGGAAAGAATATTTTCAGCTTTTTCGCTTTTTTAAGCCTTCCTTATTTTCTTTCTACCTATTTTTTTTTTCTTATTTTCTTGTTATCTTATTTAATCAGGAGAAAAAATCCCCATATTATGCAATAAAACAATGTTTCTTTTACTCTTAATCTGTGCACCATTATTCTCATATCAAATTAGTTAATTGAAACACTTGTGTTTTCCATTTTCTACTTCCAGCTCACAGAGAAAAAGCTATTTAATTTCTTAAGTGTGGTAACTAAAAAAAGAGAAATAAATTTCACATTCAGTTAGAATAGGTAAGAAAAGTTTCTTATACCCGATTGAAAAATTTTAATTTTAATCACATTTGTATTTCATAAATACATAATTGAAGATAAAATTAATTCAACTTTTAAATGCGAGAAATGAAATTTAGAATATTAAGCATTTTAGCTAATAGCTAGCTTGAGAGAGCTAATTTTACTGTAGAGAAAATTTTAGTATATTGATTTTTCAACGAAAATTAAGTTTTCGTTGATGTTTTGCTCAAATTATATCTCAAAAAGATATCAACTAAGAGTTATTGACTGTATTTATATTTTTCAGAATCAATTTCATGTATTTCTAAAATCACACTTAAACTATTTTATGATACAATTAAGAACCTTAATAAGAATAGGAAGATTTTGAATGTGATCAAATCCTTAGTATTTGTGAAATAACTAATCACAATAAACAGCAGACTGTATCTAGGGAATGTTTAAGCCATGGAGCAAACAAGATACAAATATTTTTAAATGAAAGCTCTAAAGAGATAACTAAAAAATTTTAAATAATGACCGTTGATTGCAATACAGATTCGTTCAACTATGTTACTCAACAATAAATGAGCATCAATAAAGTTATTTGGAGTATCTATGTGCTTAATCTCTTTACGATTACTAGCAAATTGACATCATATACTTTTCAATCATGAGAATTTCTTCAATATTTAAATTTATAACAATATTTATTTTTGGAGATTTTAAATTTTGAAGCCTACAAACAAAAAAGTGAATTTTCTTAAATTTCACCTTCTTCTTCAAAGGCCCCTTACATGTCTTTGCTGCCTCAACAACATGCTCTTTTCAGCGTCTTTTACTTTTAGAGATTCAAACTAGATGGTCAGATGACATCGAGAAAGACCTAAATACTTTGATAATTAAATTTTATCACTCTTCCAAAATAATCTTACAAAACTTACTAAGTGGCTTTAATCTTCTGCAATTTGATTAATTTAAAACGAATGTGAGTTATTAGCATTTTCTTATGCAGGTAATTGTATGCTCTAGATTTATAATTTTTCAAATTTTGTAGATGGTACTTTCTTAAAAAGAAAAATTCTTTTTTTTTTAGAAAAATCTGTATAAGGCATTTGGAATATTTCGATCAACACAAATTATTATTAGTTTACTAAGCATCATGAAACCGTTCTCTGTTTTCAATATTTCAATATATTTTTCCAAATTCAATTTTCAAAATTATCTTGCCAAATTTTTATTTTTCACTGATTACATCAGTTTCTGCTATAGGATATACGATAACAATTAATCATACTACTTGTTAAATCTTATTTAATAAAACCACTTATTAATTCAATAAATGCACCATTCAACATTCATTAAATACATTTGATAAAAATCACTATAAGACTAGACCATTTTAATGGTTTTTTTTTTTTTTTTTTTTTTTTTTTTTTTTTTTTTTTTTT
>BMAV01006205.1:119821-224431 GCA_019973955.1 Trichonephila inaurata madagascariensis | reverse complement strand
GATTTTTTTTTTCTTTTGAGAGAAGAAATCACATTTTTATAGGAGAATTCTACATCATAAGCTATATAATTGTGAATTAATCATTTCGAAAGTTTGAATGATGTTTTTAAACTGCACTATGATAATAATAAATAAAAAAATACAACTTTTTTAGCAAAATAAATCTAGATTATAATAAAAGATTTCCAAGAAATAAAATGATAACAAATGCACAATACTCTGTACGAACAATAACCCTGAATAATGCTGAGTGCAAGAACTCCAACATAATTGCCAGTTTCGTACAACTATAAACCCTAATGCATACATCATACATCGCGGTGAGCGATAAACTACCAATATTGGTGACTTAACCCCTACGATGCACTTTATTAACCCAACGATACACCAAAATTAGTTATCAATGTTAATTAACGTCCAAAATCGATGTCACATTTTAAGTCTGGTTAAGAAAGACGTTTTTAGCAACTAAGGTCATCTAGCAATAATATTTGTAACACTAGAAATTAGACTAGATTTCTGTTATCTACAAGAGGCCTAAAATCAATCTTATTTTGCAGAACAGCTCTTCTATCCGAGGACGTTCATTCTTATAATGGAATTGTATCATTAGTTAGCCATTTGGTTTAGGAAAACTTTTCCCCACTTCTTTTGTCCTAATCACATTGAGCGGTCATTGCTTTCTAGTCGCCACAGCTGAGAACTGGGGCTGGTGTTTTTTTTTTTTTTTTTTTTTTTTTTCCAATGTCTAAGAGATTCACGATTTTTTCCCCCATGTTTTCATGCATTCGTATATATTTCGGATTTTTTAAAGAAAACTGCCTTTTAGTAATACAGCGAGGCAGTTTTTCAAAAAAAAATTTACGGTTCTGTGATTTATTATGTACTTCTGGGTACTGATTTTAAATGAACTGTGTTGATGATCAATAAGTAATATAAAACATAGCCTTTAAGGTATCCGACTACGTTTGGAATCGTGATTTTAAAAAAGCGTTTAAATGGATAATTTTCATGATATATTTACTGTCACTTAGGTTAGAATACATGTATAAAATCGTATTAAGGCCATTTTTTGACGAAAAAATTATTTAAATACAATATTTCGGCAAAAAAGAATTACCTTTTTCAAAATGTTCTCCTATTGTGAAAAATGCTTCTATTATAATAATATTTTGCCTGCATATATCTCAGACCTCTGTATAGAGGCGCAACTATGAATTTTGAAAAATTCACATTATTTTCGTAGTTACAACCATTTGAAATAATTATCGCCGTTTTTTTTCTTAAAATTTCTCCCCTCTGTTGTCGTAAAACATGAATAAACCCACTTCTAAGTTATATATTTCAAAAATTCTAGTTGGGCCTCTGTATACAGGTCTGAGCAATAACAGGCAAAACATTATTATATAATAGAAGCATTTTTCTCAAAAGGAGAATATTTTGAAAATGGTTCATTCTATGTTCATTTTTTGTCAAAATATTGTACTTAAATAAATTTTTTGTTGTAATAATATTCGTAAAACTAATTTATACACAATTTCTAATCTAAGTGACACTAAATATCATAAATATTATCCATTTATACGGTTTGGCAAAATCACGGTTACGAACGTAGTCGGATACCTTAAATGTATAATCAATATCTGTTGGATTTGGTCTTGCATGTATTCTTGTATACTTCAAGTTTAAAATTTTTTTGAAAATACTATACAAAATTAATGATATGGAAAGATGTATTTTGAAAACTTAATATATTTTTTTGCTTTAGGTATTGATGTCAATCAATATACTTTAAGCAAAAGCTTTATCATACTTTTTATTTCTATGGATAATAGTAATTAATGCTCTTTTCTAACAGTTATACTATAAACACTACCTTATTGTAGTTTAAATTGATTGAACTCAGTAAAAAGATTTCGTATAATATCGTTTTATTTGATATATTTTGAAGATTATACAAATATTCAGTTCGAAATCAAATAAACCATATTGATTTAAAATTTTTTCTAAAAAGAAGTACTACTTTTTAAATAATATATATTTCTTCCTACATTACGGATTGAAATTTTTATTTTAGATTACTTTTTAATATGCTCATACAAAAATATTCACAAACAAATGTTTGCTCACTAAGTCGTCTTTTAAAGTTCCATCATTTAACAAAACGCATTACATAAAATAAGCAAAATGTTTGATTTATAAGAGTTGCTTCTTTAATTTTATTTTACAAATTGATTTATTATTTTGTTAACTTAATTTGAGATAATACTGAAAAAATTTAGAGAAAAGGTTAATGCATAGTTTGTAGTTTTTGAACACAATAGGTAATGCATTGCGCTTAAATTTTAGTTTACATTCTAGTTAATGAGAGGAATGTGAATTACGAAAAGATTATAATTCAATATTTGTAACACAAATTACCAAAATATAACTTTAGGTAAGCAATTATTTAACTTTAAATACACAGACTTATGTAATACCCTGTTTATTTTTGCATTTAGCATAAAAATAAAATCAAATTAAATCGCATAACGGTTCAAAACTAACTTTATTTAAAATAAATCACTTTTATAATATATTCACTAAAAGGGGGAAATCTGAAGATATATGACTTGAATCTTTTCATTACACATTTCATAACACAATTCAGAGTATCAGTCGTGCTCCACGAAAAATTTTAAATTATTATTAATAGTTCAGAACACAAAACAAGAAGGATAACATAAAGCAATTTCATTAAAAAATTAAATTAAGGAAAGAAAATTCTTTGATAATTACAGAAATTTTATCTGTAATCAAAATAAAATACAATGTCCCCCAAAAAAAGAGGCCGCTTATTTCTACTTACAAATCATTTAACGAGAAGAGCTGAAACTAAACGAAAAATCTCTCTTGAATACTAATCTCAATAATGATCACTGGTTAATCTGATATAAAACACTCCATTCCAATTTATAAGATATGATCCCAACGCTACAAGATTTTTCTTTCTAATTACCCTTGTTAATTAACATCACAGCTTACGAGGGGAAAAAATTGCTATTAAATATCTAATTTAACTGTCAGCAATGTATCTTAATTAAACTGATGCAGGATATAATCTCCGAGCTCATTAACGTCTATAATTTTTTTTTTCTAAAAATGAGGTTCTAAAATTATTTTGTTTGCTAAACGGTGCATATGAAAAAATCAAGCCCTACTAGTTGAATATTTTTGAAACTTTCTTAAGAATTATTCTACACATATACTGAATAATTTTGTTATTGCTAATTAACAGATATTTTTTATTGAATTGTTTTAAATAAAATATTCATGTGGGGATTTTTTTTTCTGTTTCTTCAATAATGATTTTTTTCAGAAATATTTTTCAAAATTCTGTTATGTAGTGAAATGATAAATATATCAAGAGGATAGGGAATGGAATATTTCTTACATTCAGTAAATCAGTTATGCCTCTATTCATTCATGCAGTGAAATGATAAATATGAAGAGGATACTCAAACTCAGTGACGCAACAGCCCATGAGAGTCAAGGCCTACTGTGTCCATCCCAGTATACGTGCCATTGGATGCTGGGGTGCATGAGCAGATGTCCCAATCAGGTGGTCAGTCTGAAGCAAAACCCCTAGTGTTCAAGTCCCCAAGTAAACTTGATACTCATTTATCGACCCACTGCAGTAGGGATGAAAGGCTGATCAAGAGGATAAGGAAGGGAATATTTCTTACATTCAGTGAATTAGTTATGCCTCTATTCACTCATGCAGTACATGATAAATATCAAAAGGATAAGGAAACCAATACTTCTTACATTCAAAAATTAGTTATGCCTCTATTCATTCGTTGCACACCTTAACTATTTAGATAAAAAAGTTTACCTGTCATTATGCATTTTACCTAAATAACCAATAAAACAACATTATAAACAAACACACAAACAACATTATGAACATCCATTCAGCATCGTAAATTACGTTGATAAGAAATTTATCTCATTGTAAGAATGCGTGATAAATATATTTATCAATAAAAGAATCCCGTGATTAAATAAAACATGTTGGATGATAAACAATAATATAAAATTATGCTGCAAAACTAATAAAATATGTTAACACACATTACTGTTTTATCCATTGATTTTAGGAAAATGTCTGTATAAATATTTGGTTCATGTAATTACTAATGAGAAATCTCATTACCTAAGTCATTAGCTTTCTGAAATAAAATGAAAAATCATCGATGATTAATTAATAACATATTGTCTTATTTGCGCAAATAATCAATAGCCCTTGTCTAGTATTGCTTAAATTCAATTAGTGATATACTTCTTAACAATATTTAAACCAAAGATTCCATTCAATTAATTATATTTTTCTTCATAAAATGTAAATGAAAATATTCTTTCCTTGAGTTTCTACAAGTTTTCTTTACTGTTAATAGCAGATTGATGTCAATAATAATCAAAAATCAATCGCTATTTAAAGAACTAAGCATATATTATAACTGTTTTCAATAATATAGCTTTCTCTTGTAACTATCAGTTATTTTAAAGATAATTAAAACCTAGCTGGCTATTTTCAGCGTTACTAAACATATTAATTACAATTATGTCTCACTTATTAATTTCATAGCATAAATAATTTTATTTTTATAGAGGAACTCACAATATAATCTATATTTTATATCACAATATTTTATAGTGTAAATAAATATTCCTTTTCTTAATATTATTTAATATCTAGATTAACATATATTAAATAACATTTCAACAAATACGCTTTAAAAAACGTTAGTATTGATTATGTATTTAATTGAGTATAAATTATTTAGGTTTATTTTTACGATAAATTAAGTTCATATTTATAGTTCTCTGTTAATTTGTATAAAAGTACATTTACAGAATAAAATAATTATGAGCAAATAAACGTAACAGAAATGCAACCCTATTTAATTTTAAGCGGTTTTTTATTTATCTGTATATTTATATTACTGTTACATCTGTGTGTTGGAATTATTTCTTAACAATTTAATTTATTAATAGTCACTTATCCTAATGCATTAATATTCTATTAATCTCTTTATATATAGTTTATATTTATTTTACATAGCAGACGATTGCAAAATTGGAAAAATAATTTTATTATTTATAATAGTAAAATATGTTATGAAGCAATGTTTGTTAGAGTTTCTAGAGAAACGTTATATCTTGATTTTTTTTATACAGGAATTAAATATTTTGATTATTCTAATATGTAAAAAATAATTCTCTCTTTCTTTATGTAATATTACAGTAGGAGAGCGATTAAAACAAAGTAATGTTGACAATTAATTTAAAAAATATCATTTCTTATAGCTACTAATAAAAACGTCTTTTTATTAAAAATAAAACAAATTTCGGTTCAATTGAAAGAATTTTACATGAAGTAGAATCTGAAATTAAAATAGTCTATAATTTTCATTGCTACTGAACTATTAACTGAAAAGAACTTTTCTCAATCTCCATAATGTCTTTTAATACGATGATAAGAAGACTTTTGAATCACTATTAATAAATGTCGAAAAATAATATTTATTCAGGATGCAAAATTATTATTTATATTACCATCAAAATAATTGCAGCTCGGAATTATTTCCTTAAAATGCAGAACCAGTCTCCTAATTTGAATTTTTACATATTTTATAAATTTCTTGAGGTTCGAACAGATATAACAGATCGAAATTTTAAGAAATAAAAAGAAAAATATCGAAAAATTACCATGAAACCCCCTTTTTTTTATCAAAAAACATATGCTAATAAGATTTTTGGACCATAAAGAAACGATTTTTTTTAAAAGGGAAAAAAATTCATTAAAATAGACTAGATATCATTGATATAAAATTAAGAAAAAAATGTTTTCATGTGACGTTTTCTTTTTCTTTTGGTGTGTTATCTGCAAAAATTTTCATCTCAGATCAAAAAAATTAAAAATTCAGGGATCATTCTTTACAAAAACAAATTGCCATAAATTAGATTTAAAAGAATAAATTCAATTTTTGGAGAAAAAGTTTTAGAATAATATTCTCATGTTATCCCATTTTCTTTGATGAAAAAATATTAATATAATGAACTTTTTATATAGAGGAAAATCACTTAGTTTTTTTCTATGCCATTTTTGAAAATGAAAGTTCTCTAACAATTTCAATTTTTTGTGAAAGAAACTGCCCGAATTTATATTTGGTTACTTGGAAAAATGGTTTTTATAACCAATATTTAACAAGGTCTTTCTATGATAATTATCTTTAGCACTAATTTTTAAATCGAAGAATATTTATTATTATTTTAATGTTGTACTTAATATAATATTTTAAAATATTTTGAAGACATTTGCAACATTCTCTGTCCAAAAATATGCTTGCCTGTATTGAATTCATCTTTTAAAAAAGGTGTAAGTTATGATTTTGAGAAATTAAAAATCTTAACACAATAGTAAAGATGTTTAGATTGTCAAGATTTTAATGTACAACAAGAATTTTATTGTAACATACAATTTTTTAAGTAAAAAGGCAGAATTTAGTTTACTTGAAGTGAGCAATAGTTAATGTGCATTTCGATGAATATCTTTACAGAATTTCTTTTTGCTTGGTTTATACTTGTTGAATAACACAATGGACATAACTACTAAAAATACATTAACACATTATGTTGTTCTCATATTTTTGCAAAACCTAACCTGGTGTAGAATCCGGTTTCAAAATGTATCAGTATTTAAGAACGTATTATTCACAGAATAAAATATTGATTGTTTGATATTGCTTTTAACTGTTGCGAGAGAGATTAAAATATAACATATCTTATTAATATTACACACTTTAAAACCAAATCTCTCTTAAAATACTCATTATATTTAGAAACTTTGTTTGCATATTTTTGACAAAACTCCAGTTAATAATAATAATTTATAACAATTTATTCTCATTCTTCTTAAATATTTTGGTAAGGTTGTTAATATGTGTTGTCATTATGAGATAGATAATAAACGAGAGGCTGTACCCAAAAATACATCTTTATAGAAGAGCTAATTATATTTACAGAACCTCTTCTAAAAATATACTTATTTATTACGTACGTTACTTTTAATTTGAATATTTTAAAATAAATATTTAGATAAATCATATACTTTAAGTTGTATTTTATCCATTTGCATTTGTCCAATAAATATTAACTAGTTTTTTAAAGTGTAATATTTGTCAACATTTGAAAATAGCAAAAATATATTGTAACCAGTGGCGTAACGTACACCCCCGCAACACATGGGAGGGACTAGGACTCCAGGGGGCCAAAGCCTGATGTTAAAGTTTTGCAATTCCAATGTAAAATCTGGCTTGGGGTTCAAACCTGACTTTTCGACAGGGGCAATATTCTCAGTTACCCCACTGGTTTAACCAAAATTAAACGTTATTTCTCTTCTACAACCTTAAAGTTTAAGCATTTAAGATGTACTTTATTTATTCAATAATTTTGAAACTAAATAAAAAAAGAGAACAATAAACGAATCTCTACTTGTTCGTATTTATTCCCAAACTAATACGAAACAAACAAATACGTAAACTGGAAGCATTTTAAGAGAATATTCATTTCATTTCTTTTCTGAAAGGAATTAAGAAAAAGAGAATGAAAAACGAATCTCTACTTGTTCGTATTTATTCCCAAACTAATACGAAACAAACAAATACGTAAACTGAAAGCATTTTAAGAGAATATTCATGTCATTTCTTTTCTGAAAGAAATTAAGAATAAAAGAGAATTAAAAACGAATCTCTACTTGTTCGTATTTATTCCTAAACGAAACAAACAAATATGTAAACTGGAAACATTTTAGGAGAATATTCATTTCATTTCTTTTCTGAAAGAAATTATACCAAAAAAAAAAAAAAAACTATTTTAATTCACTGATATTTCATTTAAATATTATCATTTATAGCTGCAATGAAATGAAACACTCGTAATTGAAATTCAGAGCATGGCCGTCGTAGCCAACTGATCATTGTTGTAAACTAGTGGTTAACAGGTTTTAATAGAGTTGTGATTTCGAGTCCTGGTACCACATCCGTGTAGACTGAATGACGCGCTTTAAATCTGTTGAGACTCAAAGTCCTCACGTTGGCCTGGTCGATTGCAATTACTAATCGCGAGGTCAATGAGCCTCATGTTACCTCCGACTGCAATGTTGATAAATGATGAACCAAATTCTAAATGTTATTATTATACAAGCTAGCTCAATCTGGATGTTCAGAATCACTTTAAGTGTATGATATTTTACTGTAAAAAGAATACTTTAGGTATCCGACTACGTTCGGAACTGTTACTTAGCAAAAGCATATAAATGGATATTGTTTAAGTTATTTGGTGACCCTTAGATTAGAATACATGTATAAAATTGTTTTGAGAATATTGTTACAGTATAAAAAATTATTTAATTGCAATATTTTGGCAAAAAATGATAATAGAATCACCTATTTTCAAAACGTTCTTCTTTTATGGGAAAAGCTTCTATAATAGTAATATTTTGCCTATATATAGTTCAAAGCTCTGTACAGAGCCTGAACGAGGTTTTTGTAGTATATAACTTAGAAGTGGATTTATCCCTATTTTAATACAAGAAAGTGGAGAAATTTTAAGAAAAAAACACCGATAATTATTTCAATTGGTAGTAACTGTGATGTGATTTAATAATGAGAATTTTTCAAAAATCCTAGTTCAGGCCCTCCGGAGAAATCTTTTCTTTATGTAAGGAGAAAATATTATTATTATAGAAGTATTTTTCATAAAAAGAAGAATGCTTTGAAAATAGGTAATTCTAAGTTACTTTTTACCAAAATATTGCACTGAAATAATTTTTATTGTATTAATATTCTTAAAATAATTTTATACATGTATTCTAATCCAAGTGACACTAAATATCATGAAAATTATCTATTTATACGCTTTTTTGAAACCACGGTTCCGAACGTATTCGGATACTTAAGTGAATTTTCTAGAAAAAAGAACACCGAAGGGGTTTTTTATATCCAGAGATTAAAGACATGAAACTAAACACAATGTTTCTTTTTCGTAAATAGCTTTTAAAAATTAAAGATCATTATTGAAAATCTTATTGTTAGTTTCCGAAATATTAAATCTTCGAGTTCTCCCAATAATTTTAAATATGCTTTTATATCGTACACTCCTACCCTTATTTATTTTTGTACGTTTTTCTCAATAGTCAATTAAATTTCCTTCACCGCATACAATTGAATTAATATATATGTAAATTATTAATAATTATTAACATTTAAATTTACTGTAATTGTAAAAAAACTGCATTGCATTGCATCAATCAATAACTAATTAGAAATCTTTATTTCTAAATTTAATAATAGTTTTTAAAAATGCTGAATGATATAAAAACAGTAATTTTCATTTTAGCTATCTATTCTAGCTATCTTAATCATTACAACTATTATTTGTATAAATATTTTATCTTAAATCATTTGTGCATGCGTTTCTATGCATGTTTTTTTTTAATTTTACCTTTCTTAACAAAGGAAAATGTTAAGTTTATTAATTAGTTACTTTTACTTTTACTTGCTTTTTTTAATTTATTTTTATCTCTTTCAAATACTATTTGTAAAAAATTATGTTATGAAATTTCGGTTATTACTCACAAGAGATGGTTGTATCATTTCTGATGATCAATGGAAATACGCATTTGCGATTCAGAAGTAGGTTAAATAAATTAAAAGCAACCGAAATATGATGCAGTGTTTTAAAATAAATTTATTGCTGTTACTTTTTTTAACGTTATCTAAAGTCTTAGAATATTTTATTAATGAGTTAGCTATTACTCTTAAAACTTCAACATATTGTATGTGTGTTTCATATTGATAATAAAATATATATTGAGCACATTTAATTATTTATGAATTATTTAATTCAAACCTTACCTTGCCTAAATAGGTACCTTCACAGAATTGTTTGTGCTCAGAGTTTTTCAGAATTATCAGTTAAAATATGGTTTATTTGTCGTTTGATAAGTGATGAGGCACACTTTAAATGCATAAAATCGCAGATAAATCTTTAAATATTGATTTCTCATTAATGATACGCTCCAGATGATTAATTTCTCATTGATTGCAATTAACATTTTTTAATTTTTTAATGAACTAATGATTTTGTCCGTATATCTGTATGTATATACACACATTATGTAATACTATTTTGAAAATTAACACACAGGACTGTTAAAAAACTAAATAATTTATCAAATCGATTAGTGATATTTCATGACATTGATGCTTTGTACATCAATTCTCTTCCTTAACAGCTGTAGTATAATTAATAATATGTAGTATAATTAATATTCCTATGATATTAGTTTTCCAATGAAAGTTAGGTATATTTAGAATATTTGCGTTTTGAAAATTTATGTACTTAAAGTATTTATGTATTATTTAATACCAACTAATTTAATATTGATATGTTAATGTTTTACTTCATTTCTGTAAATACAATGAAAAGAAATAAAATGTTGAACAGTCTAAAAAATATTTTTAACATTGTATGATTTATTAGCAAATGGTAGAAAAATATTTGAAAACCCTTTGCACTTTCGGAAAGATGAATACCAGAATAAATAACGATTGAATTCTGTTTTATATAATATCTACTTGGATTCCTTCAATTCAGAATTTAGAAAAGTAATTCTTAGGTCTTTTGTTGAAGGTAAATATTGTATTTTGGCTTTGGTATAATATCTTATAACGTACTCGTATGACATAAGAAGAATCATATATTTTCCAATTTAATGCAATAATTAATTTTCATGTACATCACTTTTAACTGTACAGCGGTAAACCTGGAAAATCTATTCAAACTAACGTTTTAAAGTTGTTACTTGTATTACTTTAATTCACGCGTTTAGCAGTATATAATAAATATTACAAAGTAAGGATTTTTTTTTCTCCCTTTAGTTGTATTGATCCAAATATCTTTAAAAAAGAGATATTCAGTTTGAAAACTTGATTCATTAATATAAAGTTACACTTATATAGAAGCTTAGAAGTATAAAATATATCATAAACAATTTTAACTACATTACAGCAAATACTCGCAGATTTAAATTCAAATATAATATGGGTGACAACTGAAAAGAGAATATTATAACACCTGTAAAGAGTTAAATTTGGGTCCCCAAACCGTACTTAACGTAAGTCAAGATTTGGGATCTCTAGAATATTGATCTCCCCCGCCGTGCGAACGTTGCGGTGGTGTACGTTACGCCACTGGTCTTGCCCATTTTGTACAAAATTCATGATATATAAGAAAAAAAAACTTACTTATTATTATATGCACTTAATGAAGTAAATTGAATGTTATACATTAAGAAGTAATCAATTTAAATTTGATCTCCATTTTTGAATGTGATATATTGGTCATATAATGAGAAAAATAGCCAGAGAAAATCTGAATATATCTTCACTGTTTAAAATTGTCACCACACACACATAAAAGTATCGTCTATCTCGTTTCTCTCGTGTCTCTCTCGTGTCTATCTCGTTTTTAATAGGATGTTAATACCTATATTAGTGTCAAATTAATGTTACTTGCATTTAGGTTTCTGAGGGAAAAGTTGTGAAACTTTTCATATGCATATCTCTATTTGCTTATTCTATACATATTTGATATTTATTAATTTCACTTTTACTCCCACTTATTTTTTTTTTATTTATAACTATGTGAAACTGTTTTTATTTACAATTTTTTATTGCTTATGTATTGATCCACATTTGAATGTTAAACTACGTTATTGGATTTGTAAATAAATAAATAGGTGCCAGAAACCAAATATATTTGAATTACTTGCATGAATTTATTTCACATAAAAAGGCTAATGTAGTTCAGTTATTTTAATTCAACGCATTGGATACTCTTATTTCCGCTGGAATATTTTTAAGTGTGAAACAGTTTTCTCAGATTTAATTTTTGTAAAATTCATTACAACGAAGTTTTTTTTTTTAGATTTAATTTTTGTAAAATTCATTACAACGAAGTAAACTTGTGATAAGATTTCATTTCATGTAATACATAATTCTTATTTCAATAGCTATATCATAGTTTTATAAAGAAATTTTTAAAAGGGAAATAAGAGAAACCTTTATTAGACTTATATATATTTTTACAGCATAAAGTTTAACCTATTTACTAATAAAACATTTTTCTGACACCAAATTAAATATAAGACCTTGTTTCAATTTCATTTAATTTTCTGTTTCTAAGAGATATATATGAAAAATTTAGTTTTGTGATGATTCTTTGAGAACTGATTACATTTTTAAATTAAATTTTATTTAATAAAGCAAGAATATACAATTCAGTTTACTATTTTAATACTTAAATATGTACATTCTTTATGAGAAATTTGGATACCAAACAAAATCTGATTCCTGATAGTTTTTATTTAAATCCATGTGTGTAATATTTTGGAAGTATCTGTTAAATTTTTAAGTTAGGTGGATATAGAATATCCAGTGTATTCAACTTTTAAATTTTTTTTAACCAGTATTTCCCTGATTATGAGATTCATTCTTTTACTTAATTTCATGATACTCTAGTAATATTCGCCTTCAAATAATGCCGTTTCTCTCGATAAATTTGTCTCCATTCAAAAAGAAAAATATATATACGTATTACTTTTATAATTCCCACAACTTTGAAAAAATTCCAGGACAACAATTTCTGATGGAAATAAATTTTATATTTTTCTTGAGTGTTTGTAAAAATGAAATAACGAGATTAATGTTCATGCTTTTAATTGTTGTCAGAAATTGTACTTGATATATTTGACTTGCATTTATAGTTAGTTGTGAGTTTTCTTTCTTAAGATTATGTTCCTTAAAGTTTATGTTTAAAGCATCGTATGTTACAGTGTTTAAAATATTATTTAGAAACATTCGTTTTTTTTTCGGCGTAGAAATAAAGAAGAATTCTAAATTCCACAGCATATTTGTAATGTTTCCTTGCATACCTTTGAAAACTCTTTGCTACTAAAACATGCATGTATAAAAATGTGAAACTTATCTGTTCATTCCATAATACAATTTCTTTAAATAAAATTTCAGATTTTATGCATTTTGTTCAAATGGCAATTAGTTCAGCATGATTTAAAATACTTTTAACTAATGATATATAGCAAGGACATTTAAAAAGACATTCAGAATCTGAAGGCATTATTTTTTATATGTTTATGTAGAGAATAAATTATTTTACGTCACCTTTTGGATTCTTATTATTCTATTTATTTCAATGTATTTACCTTTTCTTTTAAAACATTTTAATGCAATAGCAACTTTTTTTAAAACGCAAGATTCTAACAACTACCACTTTATGAAAGTAAACAAAAATTCAAATAAGTTTAATATATGTTTTATATTTTACACGTAGCAACGCACAGCTTGTAAAAGAAAATGCGATTCTTTTAGAAAACAAGATTTCAGTTAATCGAATTCCAATATTCACTTTGCTGACGCTTAGTTCCTTACTGTACTTAGAGTTAGGTAACAATGAAAGATAAATGATTCATCTAAACACTTGCAAACATAATTTCAAAAAAAAATGTGCTTGTCTAGTATAAATTATGATTGATGGACTACTAAAAGAATTAGTATTTAAAGTTCGCAGTTGCTTGCTTTTTGTGATAAAGAAAAATCTCATTTTTTACAGCTTTTGGAAATATCAGCTATGCGGAGAGAAGCAAGCTTTAGTTATAAAACTGCCATTAACTTACAGATTGGGAAAAAGGAAATAAATCATTTCTTGTTGGGTTCATCGGAATAGATCTTTAATTATACTCATGTTGAAGTTGTTCGCGATTATTTTTTCTTTCCCTTTTTATTTATTTTCGATAGGAGTTCTGAGTTCACTGCGAGAGTTGAAATTAATTTATTGCGTCTCTGACTTCATTCAGTGGGTAGATACGTTCATGTCTGATGATGCATTAGTGTTATTTCAGGCTGCTTTCAAAACTTATTCACAGTGGTATTTTTACAGATAATTCAAAAGAACTTAATTGCGTTTTCAAAAATTGCCATTTATTCAAAAAACATGAAATCGTATTTTCGTGATGGGAGTAGTTCATTGGATAAGCTAGTGAGTTTTGTCAATGATGAAGGAAAAACTACATTATGGGTTCATATCTTGATTTCATTAGATTTTTTTTGAAAAAAAAAAAATTCTGTTACAATTTAAATTCTTTCCATTTCCAGAAAGAAAAACAAATTAACATCTTAAGATGTAGACTTGCAGTCGTCTCGTAATATTTTAAACGTTAAACACATTTAGGTATTTTCCGAGCTACCCCGTACAAAATCATAATTTAAAATTTATAACGATTATGGAACTTTGTTTCCAAATTATTCATTCAAGTATTAATATGCATGAAAAAAAATTTAAAAGAAAAAAAACATATTTCTTCTAGTTAAAACAATTGAGAATGCATATACTCTAAGAGTATTGAAAAAATTTAAATTCTTTGCATTTTCCTTTCTGTGAAGTAACAGTAAATTTAAATTCTCTAATTTTCTATTTTTTGAAAATAACATTTATTTAAACACGCATTGTGAAAATTAATCTCCTTAGAATATTTCACAAATTTGTAGAAATAAATTATTAACTTGAACTAATCTAACTAAAAGTGATATTTTACTTTTTTTTTTTTAGAATTTTTTACTACTTATTTAAAAGTATTGTATTACTTCGAAAAATATGCCAAGAGGTGATATGATGAAAATAATGTGAGAAAAGAATTTTTTTGTTAAAGGAACTTTTAACAAGTATTATAAAAAAAAAATTCTTAAGTCAGTTCCTAATGAGATCAACAAAGAAAAATTTTATTTTAGCTACTTTTTATTAAATAGTTACAATTAATATAAACATGTATATACGTATGATAGAATCACAACATTAAATGGTAATTAATTTTCATTTATTATCATTAAAGTATCGTATTGTCATCCAAAACAATCGTGTTTATAAAATTTCAGTTCATCTGAATGCTGTAAAACGTGAGGAAAAAACTTTTTCTTTTGGCGACTTGTGAAGTCGCCAAAAATGATGCCAACGTAGCTGTGTATTTGTAATTCTTTAAATAATTAGTTTTAATCAATTAATTTTTATTAATTATAATTAAATTACTGTTTTATCATCCAAAATAATCATGTATATAAAATTTCAGCTCAATTGAGCGCTTTAAAATGTATTTTATTAACGATTGAAAATTCCACCAAGATAACTAAATGAATAAATAAATATTATGAGAGTGTGAGCTAACAGTAGGAATTAAAAAAAAGAAATCGAACAATGTGCGTACAAATTGTAAAATCAACGTATATATGAATGGAATATTTTATTTTCATTTAATCAAAAGGTATCGCCTTGTTTGGCCAATTACAGATAAGAATGTTTTTGCTAATTAGATAATATATATAAATTAATCTTCAGAGAGTTATAAGAAAGTATTATTGAAATAAATATTACTTTAATGTTACAAATGTTGTGAGTTACATTAGCAGCTGATGTTCATTTGATGTTTAATTTTTTCATAAATTCAAATTATTAAATATCTGGTTTCTAAAAAATTTTTTTAAAAAATCGAAAAAAGCAATTGAGAAGACTATTGTAGTATTTAGATAGTGAATATATATATTTCGAATTGATTGTCTAATTTTCATTATGAATTACAGTGAAATATGTTTAACGCGAAAACGCTTTATACGTAATATCTGTTAACACGGAATTGCAACGGTCCCGCCAAACTACTATATATTTTCATGCATTTTTTGCTTTACACGAAACGAAAATCGCTTAACACGAAAAGATTTCTCTTCTGGGAATGAATAAAATACGGAAAACACCAGCTGGTCAGGAGAGCTTTAACACTAGATTGCCCAAGAAAGTCATTTTGACTGATTTTTAATTTCAATTAGAAAAACAGTGGTGTACGTAATGGCACAACTTCTTAGACTTTTTTTAGAGTATATTTGTTTTCCGGGTAAAGTAAATTTCTTTTAATGTTAATATTTACTAATAACTTGTAATGTATAACTAAAATATATATATAATGTAAAAATATTAAAAATTAATTTTAAACAAATTTATGTATGCATTAGTTATTTTTTCACAATGCAGTCAATTTGACTTTGAGAAGTTTAGGTGTGTACTAATTTCCAGTCTTTCTAGTGTTAAGAAGGGTGTGAAGTGTGAAAGGAAGGTGATTTCATATATTACCTACAAAGGAAGATAACTTGGCTTTGAAATACCCTCGAAATAATCTGTGACACGAGCCAATTTTATTTATCTAAGGTACTTTCATCCTCCATCCCTACAAACATCTCATCTCTCATCAGTTGACTTTGGAATGCGGTGAGGAAGTACACCTCAGAGTGAGTAAAAAGTCAGTGAACTTGGTTCGCATTTTTTTTTCTCTATTTAGAAGAATTCTTTCTATGAGCACAATGACAAAGAGTTCAGGGAGTAAGCAAACTGCTATTTTGCTCAAAATGAAGATTTGGCTTCTTAAGGCTGCTGATCAAAATCAGAAGACGAAAATGGAAATTTGTAAAGATTTTAGTAATGTTAAATCGCAGTATATTTCATAAAGTTCTTGTGAATATTTTTGTTTCATTGATTTTTATTATAAAATAAAATTTCATAAACTTAATTTTGTTGAATATATGGGTTTGTTGGGTTTTTTTTTTTTTTTTGTAATAATCTTAAACAAGAAATTCTTTTAACATGAAGAAATATTTCAGTCCCCTCAGTTTCATGTTAAACGATTTTCACTGTATGTATTTAATTAAAGACCATTCAGTTTTAATTACAGCGCTGAAAATTAATATCAATAATTCACCCAATTTTGTGAGTGGATTAACAGAAAAACTTTGATGTCTTCAGAATTTTAAATTAAGCTTGTAAAAATAAATTAGAAAATTTTTAATTAAATTACTTTTACCAAGAAACAGAAAATAGCATTCTTTTACATAATTAGTAGAAATAAATAAAAGAACACATTAAAAACAGTGCGAAAAACAGGTTAATTTGCACTTTTAAACTTCGTTAAAACTTAGGACGCCAAGCAAATGTTAAAATTATTATCATTGCAAACTTTATTCTTAAAATAGCAGAAAGAGAGGAATATACTTCGTAACAGTTTCTTTCAGATTTAGTTCCTTTTATAAAATGAAAAGTTACATTTTAATTTAATACACGTGGATAAAATTCTCACAAAAACCACTTAAAGCCAACTATTTTTTCTTTCTTCCTAGTTTTATATTGTTCCCAAAGAATTCTCAGTTCAAACTGTAAGTAATTCAAGAATTTAGAAAGAAATTTAAGATTGTGCCCTGAAGTTCTAAGAATGTTTGGTTAGGTTTTTAAATTCAGTTACATAATTATTTAGCTCTCAAAAATTGTTTTGTTAAGAAATGTCGAGTTTATTTTTCGCACAATTATTATTGTTTTTCTTTTATAATTTAGTGATGATACTGTTTTCTTTTTAAATATAAGCTCGTCTCTCGTTAATAAGATTTTTTCAAAGTGATTCAGTGGTTCTTTTTCAGTTGAGTTAAATAATTATTTCATTTTCGCAATAAAAAAAGAAACATAGGCTACATGCATGATATACTGTTTTCAATATGTTTAAATTCCTCTATATTTTTTATTAGAATATCAGAATTTTTTAAGTGTAATGTACTTATATCAATTGAGGGGCAAAGTTCATTTAAAGTTTTATATAAGTTATTTGTGATGTTAAAATACATTTTTTTCAATAATCAATTATTTCTAAGATCACGCAACATTCTCATGATCAAGAACATTTACAAAGGAACTGACATTCCATAGTTATAATAGTTAATGTTTCTCACAGAATCTACGTACCTTTCAAAATATAATTATTACAAAATGGAAAACAATTTGTAACTTGAGATATGCGAAGATGTATTAGTGCTATAAATAATATAAACATTTACAACTAAACATTAATTATAAATAAAACTGATTTTTATAGATTGAGTCAATTAATTAACGCAAGGAGAATAAAAGGTTTTATTGAACTAACACTAGAACGTTCGGGATTTCGATTACCCTTAAATGTCCACCAGTGCCATTTTGACACATCGACATAAAATATATAAAACAATTGTTTTAAGTAAATAATTGCAGGACTACTATTTACTGGGGTTAAGTTTTAAGACTTTTAATATTATTTCTTGTAATTAACATATTTTATGGCCCTTTATATCGTAAGAAACTGACTGTGACATTAAGTTTCACGAAGCTTGTTGACCACTGCTTTGTCGAAAAACATTTCGAATCGCAAATCTGCCAGGAACATTACTATTATTAGGTATCCATTCTGTGCTATCCCTAGCGATATATGTAACAGGACTAACTGGAATATAATCAAATATATCTGTTTTTTCTTCAGATTCTTCACAGTCAATATCACTCAATCTTATGTCTTCATCGGAATCTAAATTATAGCCGATTAAAATCCTCAGAAATCTCTGGCAATAAATTAGCAATTTCATCAGGGCTTAGACCCTTTCTAGGAGCCATCGTTTAAGGGTGTCTGCTCTGCACAAGGTTCGAAAATCGAATGAATTTTTTTATGAGCAGATAACCAAATGTTATGTAACGAAACACTTAGACGCAACAATTTTTAGAAAAATAAGATTCGTTTCCGCTGTTACCCCAATAACACTGCATTCAAGGTCAAATAAATGTGCGATAGTACTTTGGAAAATTTGTTTTACTAAAAGAAATGATGAAAGACAGCTATTTATGATGATCAATTGCCTTGGTGTCGAAATGAAACCAGCGGACGTTCTAGGTGTTTTTAGTTGTAAATTCTCTTTAATTAACCTATGACCACAAAAGTCATGAAAAATTTTCAAATTCCATGCAAAACTGTGGAAAGGAAAAAAAACTGTAGTGACTCCAGTGTCAAATTGACATCGATGGACGTTCTAATGTTAAAACGTTAACAACTTGAATTTTTAATTCTACTTTATCACTTTCTCTAAAAAGAAAATTGGCAAACCATAATTTTCAAGAACATTTTCATACATATTCCATACAGAGGAAAACATATTTTAATTTTTTTTTCTTTTCTGGAATAAATAAATGGATTAATTTTGCATATTTTACGTACATTTCTCGTTAAAATATTTGTATAAACAAGATAGAACAGTGTTTTTGTTTCGGCGAAGTGAATTTCAATTTTCGCTTCGTATCTCAAAAAGAAAGTGAAATCATGTGGAGGAAAAGGAATGTAATAAGAAGCGAACACTTGGTATCCAGCCCATTTTTATTTTGTCAGTTCCAAAATGGCTGTCTAGAAAACCAAATGCAAGGTTCAATTTACCTGGAAAAAATTCCCTACGTATTCACAATGAAGAAATGTTACAGAGTATTTATATACATTTTGCTATACCATTCAGACTTTCAGTAATAATTATTAAGAGGGTTCACCCATGGGATGGCCTATTTCATGACCAGTTAAAAGTTAGAACTTTAAGTTTCTTATTTATTTATAAGTATATTAACAGTATGTTTATAAATATTTAGCCAAAAATATCCTATAGAACGTGAGTTATAGCGCTCTGAACACACCCGCCTTGAAAAAAATGGACGTTTACTTCCTCCACATTTCCGGCTGATTGGCTTATCTGAAATAAAAAAATAACGGCGTTTTAATCTATTAAATGCACCGAATGGACTATACCTAATTGAAAATATCAAAAATTGGACTTTTGGTAGACCTCTGAAAAAAAAGTTTTGAGTTCCATGGGTCTTTTTTGTTATGTTTCTGTTATAAAAAATAGAAATATCTTGAATTTTGGAATGATCGTACTTCATTCGGTGCGTATATTTGTACTGGGTCTACCCTATAAATTTGAAGTCATTCTTTCAAACCGTTCTTGAGATATGATGGAGAAAAGTTTGAAAAACACAGTTTTGAGAAAAACGCGATTAAAATTTCCATTCCGATTAAAACAATGAAAATTTTAATTTAGCGCTACGACAGCTGCGCTTTCAACACCTGCTTCGTTATAACGACTTTGAATTTTAAAAAATCACTTTACCACCGTATTCTAAACATGTTCAGGAAGCAATTTATAAAGGAAAAAGTTTTTCTCATTTTTTGAACTCATCACATGGGTGAACCTCCATAAATGTTATTAAAAATCGCTTTTAAAAAAATTATTCCACAAAGCGGTTTTCTAAGAATGATTGTCACAAAATTCAACAACTATTTTTCTTGGACCGGTCTCTTGGAAGACTATCATACAATAACATCACTTAGGCTCATACTAAAACGATAGAAAACACAGATCTAATATCATATCATACACAGATGACAAATGCTTGAGGTATTTATAACGCGTTCTGTATGGGTTCTTGAACTAATCCTCTTAAGGAAACTATTCTTTAACTGGAATTTTAGTTTAAAAATCGCTTTCCATAGAGATGACTTAACTTTATGCAAAAGTAAATACTATTTAAATCCTAATGTTTGGGTGTGTGGGGTTACTCGAGAAATCAATAAACAACATAAAGTAAATTTCGACTCAAAATTCATTCGACTCGAAATTAATATTCAACAAAGAATCCACAGGGAGTTGTGGAAGGAAATAGCATTGGAGCTGACCGAGCTATCGTGGTTCGAGAAGGACTGTGAAAAGGAGCACCGACTTAAATTGTTTTTGAATAATCTTGTGTTAGATTAAGTATTAGGATTTAAGATTGCTCCCAAGTTCATGCAATAGAGTTGTATATCACTCATAAAGTGTTAGATATAAATAAACGTATATATTTTAAGATCATGTCTGCTTCTTCCTTTTACACCCGAGACCTTCGGATCTCGACATATTTATTAATATGTAAATTGATGCTAAGTTACTGTTGCCGAAAAGTTATTTAGAAATTTTAAGGGTATAGACTTAGGGTTTGAATGTTAATTAGAAAATTCCGTTTGTGAAACGACAGTTCTATAATATATATATATGACTTGTTTCCAGCCAGAATCAGTCTTAATTTTTAAAAAAGGATCTTTATTCGATGAAATCTATACAAGTTCTGACGCTGAGACAAAAACAACGCCAAAGTGAAATCTAAGTGTTTTACCACTTAAGCCAGATGTGAGAAGTACCTCTGATTTTATGGGTGTACTTGAAAGTTAATACTGACATGCAGGGCTATTAAATCTAATGATCTAGGCTCAAAAATTTTTAATGGTTAGGCCATATGTTTTGGAGAAATAATTGGGTGATTAATTTAATACTTGAAGATGTAATGAAAAATAAAAGTTAAGTGCTATATAGGTAATTTAATTTAAATCTAATTATATATATATATATATATATATATATATATATATATATATATATATATATATATATATATATATATTAAATATTCCGAACAAAGTTAATTTAATAGTTATAGATGATACATTTGAAACATTCAAGATTTTCATAAAACACAATCATTTGAGATATATGAAAAGACACGTATTTTCAAAATGAAGTTTCATCTAAGAATTCCAATTAAAAATCAGGTTGAAAAAGGTCCGAGAATCTTAAATAGAATTTAAATTCATCAAAGAAGAGTAAATATAAACTTCAAAGCTTTTAAGGTATAAAATTATATCGACTTTTAGATATGTGGCGAAATTAAGTTATTGTAAAGATACCAGATCTTATACTATACCTTAATTTATAGTATTCTCTTGATAGTTCATTAAACTAGATATCTTTAACATTTAACCTTATGCAACCTTAGTTTTCTTATTGACAGGTTTGTATTTTAAATATTGTTCCTGAATGAATTCACTATATTTCGGCATTTTCTAAAGTAAATTCTACGAACCTTCCAATTTCTATAAAACTACGAAAAATCTTGTTTATTTATACACTTTAAAAGAAGCAAGAACCTGCTAACACTCACTCCAGAAAACACGAATTGCGCATTAGTTTGTGGCAATATTTTATCTACGAAGTTTGCATACGTTGTTGTCTAAACTCCACATTAATGGTGTCATAAACTAATTAAGTAATTTCGAATGACATTTTCGTAGCAAACGTAAAATTATAAGACTACCTAATACTTTTCGCAATATTAATATGAGAAAATTATGAAATTGATTACTTCAAAAAGATTTTATGCGAAGTTTACATTTTAAAATAAATTTATATTTTTTGCATTCGACAAAATAATGCTTTTTTAATCGAATTATGTATTAAATGTATCCGAATTACTTAAAATATATAAATAAAAAAATTCTCATAGAGCTTTAAAGTATTTTGCAATTAATTATATTTCAGTAAAGACTGCAGGACACAGATAAATAAAGAATCATTTAGTTTCGATGTAAAATTTTAACTGTATTTTTCTCTCACCATAAGAAAAAACATTTTGAATAGACTCATGCTTTATAGGTGATATCGCATGGTTATTGGTATCTTTAAAATAAGAATATTTAAACAACCAGACTGTTTTAATAAAATTGACACTGCAAGTCAATAAAGGCAACCATGTAGATCAAGGGTGTCAAACTCAACGCTAACTTAGGACAACAAACAATGTTTAACTCAAGATGAGCCGCAAAAAAAAATCAATGTTCACAGAAATGTGGGTTTATTTCGAATAATACGTTATAACAAACATGTATAAAAGAACAAGAAAGATTAAATGTTTATGTCCTGACAATTGACTTCTCTTCTCTGCTACTATCTTTTCTAATTTGGGAGAGTTTTGTTTTTTTTTAATTTATATTGTTGTATACCGATATATTGTCTGGGCCGTAAAAATGTTCGTTGTGAGCCGCATGCGGCCCGCGGGCCTCAAATTCGATACCCCTGATGTAGATTATTACTATGCTGAGAACAACGTGTTCATCGTCATGCGCAGAACGTAAGCTTTGGTACTCATATCTTTTCAAGGAATGTGGAGAAATTACCACACACTCTTGGCAAGAGTATTGTTTACGAATCTTGTGTAAATAGGGTAAATAATATGTATTTGGATGTGTAACACATTTATATATTACTCTGTGTTATATTTATTTTATGTTAAAATTGCAATATTCACAAGCAACAAGCCGTCCCTTACGTTATAATGGTGAACTTGGCGAAATCTTGACAATAGAGCCAAGTTGGCATTATTTTCGGTGACCAAGTTGGTGTCGAGTTCGGGACCCTCTGGATTCTTCTAGAAATTTGTGAAGAAACCCACTAATTTCACGCTCTATGACGCATGCGGATTTTTTTTCTGTAAGTTTCCACCGAGTCTATAAATAGAGTGGTGTTCGACGTAACGATTCAGATTGGTTTTGACTAGCGATCAGTTAGTATTGCTTTGACCGTTGAAGCGATTAGTGATTACTTCGGCTGCAGAACGAGTGATTTCTTGTGAAGAACTTTTTATATACGTGTATTTTAGACACCGATAATTATGTCTGCGTGCTGTTGAAGGTGTGAAGACCTTCTGAGACTTATTTTGAGAACATTGCTGCTGAATACTGTATTTAAAGGATTGTATTTTCCACAATAAATTCTCATCGCTCTTAAAGAACTGTCTTGTTTTTTCCAACTGATCTGCATAAAATCCACGAACCTCCGATCAGCGTAACAGTATTAGTCTGCCCATGCTTTCCTACAGCTAAAACAATTAATGTGTACTCACACGAGGACATAAAGTAGCTGAAACACTTTGGTCCCCTACCAATAGAAAGAAAAATGATTCATGAATGGAGAAAGCAAAAAGACATTTAAAACATGTAAACGCAATTAAATTTATGGCTTTTTTTAATATTATGTACTCACACACACATATATATATCTCTTAAGCAAAGGCTCTTGGCCATATTACCTCGATGTTAATAGCATTTCAAATTGTATCCAAATGACACTTTTGTATCTTTATACTTCTAACTAAAGGTCATAAATATGTGTCGTGTTAATTGTTTTTTATCCAGTACCGTTTGAGTCCTATGAAACAAATCCACACAAGGATATGATACACATCATGAATAGTTCCTAAATTGAATCCTGTTAACATTTTTCAGAATTTTCAAGCCATAGTTTAAAATTGAATCTTTTGTAATGAAGTTTATTACACCATTAATAAATATATTATAATATTCATTATTATTTTTCAAAATTGTCACGTGCGAAAATTAACAAAATTTGTTTTAGAATGGAAGATTATATGTATATAAAATTCTACATACCAAACAAAAGAGTAGTCGTTAAATGGTGCTTAAAATATAAGATAAAATTTCTATATATAAAAATCTTATATTATCGTAAGAAATATTTTAATTAAGAATAAAAAAGTTAATTTCACGTTGATTATTAAAATAAAGTTTTATTAGGAAATATTCGAAAAAAGTAAATGCTCAAACACAAACCATATGTTCTATCCGCAGCAAAACGATCATCATACATTTAGAATAGTAAAACATATGCTTCAAAAACCATAAAACTGCGAAAAAGAAATAAAATATATTCTTAAGGAAGCTACATATTCAGGTGAATGTGAATATACACTGGTGTGCAAAACTTAAGCAACAATGTAAAAATTTAGCAGATAGCCATGAAATTGCAGAAAAGGAGGTCTGAAAATCAGTACAGTGAACACGTAAATCAGTAGAAACGTCATGCGTATGCAAATATCAGGAACAAAACGTCAGAAGCAATGTGAGCGTACGCAAAACGCGTGATGTGGGCCCGGCGCTGCTCAACAGTAGAATAAAATGAAGGACGGAGACGCAATTCAACATATTCGCTGCAAGTGCCAGTGAGTCAGTTCGTGAAATATGGCTAGAAGAAATCACCTGGACGACTTCACACGTGGAAGAATGATCGGAAAGCTGGAAGAGGGGCGACTGTCAACGGGGGCCGCAGATTTCCCGGAATCAACAAAAGTGTCGTTTCCGCGCGCTTGGAAAGCGTTCCCAAAAACCACAGTTAAAGCCGCCCGAGGACGGCAACAGCAGGGATGACCAAATCATCCTGCAGGCGAAAAGAGGTCGACAGCAGTCACCCTAGCGCCATTGTTTAGAAACTCTGTACAGCAACGGGTCGACAAGTGTCGCGGTTTACGGGCCAGATCCCTTCACAAAGGGGCCTGTTCGCCCGCCTGATCGCTGCCTCCCGTTGAAAGTTGGCCACCGTTTACAGTGGGCCAGAGAGCACAAAACGGGACAACTGATCAATGGAGTCGTGTCCTCTTTACGGATGAGAGTCGGTTCAGTGCCAGCGATTCTCAACGCGTTTTGATTTGGAGAGAGATCGGGACCCAGTTTTATCCCAGTAACATCAAGGAAAGACACCGTTACGGTGGTCCTGGAGTTCTCGTCTGGGGAGGCATTATGCTGAACGGGCGAACTGAGCTTCCCATTTTCGACAGAGGGTCTGTAACCGGGGATCGCTATTGTGAGGGGTCTTCTTCCCCATGTGCGTCTTTTTCCGAGGTGCCATTGGCTCAGACTTCATTTTTATGGATGACAATGCACGGCCACATTGCACTCTTTGCTGTAGGAGCTGCTGGAAAGTGAAGATATCACTGAATGGATTGGCCAGCGTGTTCCCCAGATTTAAATCCCATCGAACATGTGTGGGATGCTTTGGGGAGACGTACTGCCACACGCTTACATCATCCGGAGAACAACCAACAACTCAAACAGATGTTGATTAAGGAATGGACACTCCTACCTCAAGAGATGTTGCACCAGCTGGTTCTGAGTATGCGGAGACGGTGCGAAGCAACCATTGTAGAAAGGGGAGGGCATATACCATATTAAGGAACATCTGCTTGTTGTTCTTCCTGTTGGATAGACAATCATGAGTCACGATACTATGCGTTCAATAAACTTGTTTTTGTTTGATTCCATACCGTATGCTTTTGTATTCCCTTTTTTAGCGCCGATGCTTTCGTCATCCTTTTCGTACATAATACTCTCCCTCATTTCAGAATTTCATGTCTCTCAGATGATTTTTCGTGAAGTTATGACAATAAACCCACCTGTTGCTTAAGTTTTGCACACCAGTGTACATTCAGTTATTATTTTCTGAGTTTGAAAAGATGTTTCACTGAAACGCGAAGAATACTTTTCATTACAGCATTAAAAATTGTTATATAATACATTTAGATTTATATAATAGTCTTCCATTTCGTTTTAGTTTCAAATTGTACCCTTCTATATACATATACTTTTGAACCGCATAACGTATTGAAAGGAGGTTTGATTAAAAACACTACCTCTTTTTTGAAAAAGATTAAAATAAAATGAAAGTAGAAATAAAAACTCGCTTTTTCACCCAGAGAAAAGCAAAAATACTTGACGGCAGAATACCAACATATATCTAAATATATAAGAGCATATATTTTTTATTATTATTTTGCATCATTTTTTAGTTCCTCGCGTCCTTGTTTATGTTGGTATTCTTGTATAAGAGATCTGTTGATTTTCGGAACTCATACTTAAGAAACACAGAAATTTTTATTTACTTAAAACTTTATTTATTTGGAGGTTGGTGAAGATAGTTCTGAAAATTCTTTCTTGTGCTGATTATTTTATATTTGTATTCCCTTGTTTGCAATCACAAGCCAAGTACTCATACTTACTCCTGTAATATGGGAATATAAGTACAGAGAAACCCTCTAAATTAAACCATTTTATTGATACTTTTCAGATATTTTAAGTTATTTTTCGTTAGGAAAGTGACTGAATAAAATGATTTTAAAAAGGAATTTCAAAATAAGAAATTCAACAGCGACTTTGGTTTCCGAAAGGATTTAAACTCAGCAAGGGGTTATTTAATTAAGTATTTTATATTTTGAATTTATTGAATGTTTCACTCTTGGCACACATAATAAAAGTAAAATGATTGCTATTTCTTGTAAATAAAGATTTATCCTGTAATTATCATCACAAACACATCCACAAACTTATTTTTGCATCTCAAACAAAGATATTTATTAAGAAAGTTTTGAGAGCAGGAATTCTTGATGTGTGGTCAAAACATACATTGTCATCCAAACTAAACGTGTATACAAAATTTCAGCTCAATCGGTTGAACACATCAGCTTCAAAATCGAATTGCAAGATTCCACGCGAACAAATTACTTTAATTAATATCTTTTTAACTAATTGCGATATCGGAATAAATATAGTCAAAACATGCATTGTCATCCAAACTAAACGTGTATACAAAATTTCAGCTCAATCGGTTGAAGACATCAGCTTCAAAATTGAGTTGCACGATTCCACCCGAACATTTTACATTGCAAGTTAAATAAAAACTTGTAAAATACAATTGTTATTCTGTATGTTAATATTCGTTATTTATAATAATTGTTTCTATCATATTTATTTATTGATATTATTACATATTATGTTATTTATTTATATTTACAATATTATATGTATATAGCACTTTTATTTTGTTACTCATTTCTAATTATTGTTATGTTATATGAGTATTCTTAAGTATAATTTTTATTATAATACAATACAGTGTTTATATATATTATAACGAAATTAATTATTTATTGATTGATCTTGGTTGTTCTCAATCTCTTCCTATATTCTTCATTTGAAATATATTTCAATGTTTTTCAAAACAATTCTTTAAAATTAACTTTCTCACGATTTGAAACCTCTTGGCCACCATCTTGGATTCCATTCCAGCGACAACAAGCAGTGCTTGTAATGAATCCTTTATCGCACCAAGAGTTTCTTCGCACAATAAAGCAATCCTTTTTCACAATATTCCTTTTCACAATAGTTGCTTTTTCACACTATTGACACTTTGTGCTTACAAGAAGATTATTAATTCGGTTGAATTCGACCAATATATACAACCCAACAGGATAATTTTCTCTTTTTTCCACAATCTTTCCATTTCTCCAAGAGCATTTGACACCACTGGATTTTCAGTCGCTTTACTTACGTCATTGCTTTTGATTCATTTGCAAAGCATGCAACGAACGTTTCCTCACTGGCATATTAACGATAAAAATAACAAATGAAACTCTAGTATTAATTATTAATAAAATGTAAATGAACTATGTGATTGAAATAGCACTAAAAAATACTGTTTTACTTTTCTAAGAAATCGGAAAGCAATGAAACTAAAAAGCACCCAGTGAGCAAGATTTGCAAAACAAATGCAAACAAACAAATTTTCTGATAGTTACAATCACAGCTTAACAGATTCCTCTTCTTCTGTGTAGTTTCTTATTTAAAATATAGAGTTATTCATAAGTAAAAAATCTAAACATTGAGGAGATCGTGGCATTTAAATGGCTGTCAAAGCTGACGCGCGCGCGAAGTATTTAAAATCCTTTTTAATACATTTAAAATAATTAGATCATTTCAAAACATTCCTCAGTTATACGAGATACAACAAACTACATTTTAAACTAAAAACTGAAAAATCGATATTTTCTTCAATTTTCGGGACTTAAAAGGTGCAAAATCTTTGAAAATTTTAATTTTTTTTAATTTAAAAATTTTAATTTCAATTTCAATTAATTCTTTATTTTTAATTTTAACACTAGAATGTCCGACATTTCGATTACCCTTAAACGTCCCTAAAATCTGGCGTATAACACGCACCTATACTTCCAAGCTGCAATTTTTAATTTTTTAGGTTTATTCGCCGTATAACGCGCAGTCCCTTTCTTACGAAGAAATCTGAGTTGTACGTATGAAATGTTCTTATGCTTTTGAGTCATTTAGTCGAGGTATTATTCCAAGCTTTTGAAAAAATAGTACCATTCTAAACCTACAAACCTTTAAGTTCATAAAAGGAATGCTATTTCTCTTAAATAAATAGTCTTTCGTTATATTTAGAAGGACAATTTTTTCTGTGTTCAGCTTTTGTTTTTATTTTTAAAGCTCTCATTTTTTTGTACCCGGAGTATAGCGTGCACCCGTAAATTTCGATCTTATTTTTTATGTTAAAAGTGGACGTTATATGCCGGATATTACTGTAAATATAAAAAATAATAATCGTAATAATCAATTAATTAGAGTATTACTATTCAGTAGGGTTTAGTTTTAAGACACATTTTAACATTATTTCATGTAATTATCATATATTATGACCCTTTATATCATAGAAATGTAACAGAGAAACAAATTAACTTAATCTTGTAAGAAGAAATAAAACAAAAATATTCATAAATATTAGTGTACTAAGCAAAATCGTAATTTTTGTGAGACTGTGAGTTTTTCATCATTATTTATCGTTTTTATGTGTAATGTTTTGTACATATCTCATTTGCAACGAACACTGTGAAATTCGACTTTCCCTGTACATTTTCCGCACACCATTTTCATGCTAGAGACACACATTTTACAGTTGCATTTTCCATTTCATTCTTTAATTTTGCAGTTTTTGCGTTTTAGTGAATTTGTAATTCCTTTAAATTCATTACTTACATAATTTTTCAAAGTTCTTACACTTACGTAATTTGAACGTAAAATCAGATAAATAACGAAACACTTAGACACAAATATTTTAGTATGATTGACTCATTTCCATTGTGAACACAGCTTTCAAGGTCAAATAAATCTTCGATATTACTTCCGGAAGTTTGCTTTACTAGTGGTATCTACTTAGTGTGTGAACTATCTTTTGCTGAACGACAGCTATTTATGATGATAAATTGCCTTGGTATCTAAACAATACCTTTGGACCTTTTGGTAATATTTAGTTGTAAAATCTCTCCTAATTAACCTAAAACAACAAGACTTGTTCTGTGTAATCCCCACGGAAAAAGTCACGAAAAGTTTTCAAAATTCCAGCAAAAATGCGGAAAGGAAAACAAACTGAACAGGCTCGGGTGTCCAATCCAGTTCTCCGCAACCTTTTTATCGCCGCGGACCGGTCAACGTGTGTTAATTTTACCGCGGCCCGCTGAGGGGGAGGATGTTGATTGTTTATATTTTAGACTGTTTTGATTTAATAATTTTAATTTTATTGTATTTAAACGTGACTTCTGAATAAAATATAGCTACACTAAAAAATGAATAAAAAGTTATTTAACCAGGAATATTAAGTGATTTTCATAAAAAGTAGCCCAAACTTAAGAAAAACATACCAAAGTAAATAAAAGAGAAATAATTTAATGTTTCTTTTGCGGATCGGTAGTATTTGATCCTCGGACCGGGGGTTGCCGAACACTGGTCCAATCGACATCGAAGGACGTTCCAGCTTTAATTCATGGTATGCATTTAAATTTTAAGATTTAGGGAAATATTGGTTGTAAATATTTACATCATCGTTTCTCAAACTGTGGGTGCGTCCTCCTAGGGAGGCGTGATAACTCTACGAGGGGGGTACGAACATACTGAAAAGTCGAAAACAAAATATTATTTTAAAAAATTATTAATTAACTGAAAGTAAACAAACAAAATACATTCTGACATAATAAAAAATAAAATACTCATTTGCACAGATATAGTGCACTTATATATATATAAATGTATCAGTGCTGTACAATGTATTTATAATTAATTTAACAATACTAAGTTAAGAACAAGTTTAATAATTACCAGTGAGCCCATGGGCTTGTCATATATAAAATTATATACAAAATTAAACTTTTAAAAAAATTTGTTCGGCTTTTAATTCATCCCTTCACTGCCTATTGAAAGTTACGCGATTCGCTTCCCAATGCCACCGTTTTCCTCATAGGAGCGCGTTAGTTATGCATTGGGAATGGAGAGAAAGGGAATAAAAAAAATAAGTAAATCTTCTGAAATAAGTAAATTCTTCGCAAACTCTGCCAAAGTCCTTTCATTGTATTCCAAAGGTTTCCGAATAATTTATGGACTGTAGTACACAGAAAAGATCTTAATTCGGAAAGATGTATATATACTTCCTAGGCAATTAATGCTTTGGCTGAGTGAGACGTTTCTGTACGCCGGCAGCACTTAAGAGGTTAAAGTCGTATTGTAGGTTTAGCGTCAAAGTACAGTGTTATTGAGTTCAATACATTGTTATTGTTTGGAGGGAGCGCAATGAAAATTTGATTGAATATTGGGTCGCAAATATTGAAAGTTTCAGAAGAGCGGTTTGCATATGATGAATAGAGATAATACGTATTATAAAGGAGTACTGAACGAAAATATAATGAAGCTCAATTTCAACTCAATCCAGTGTATCATTGGCAATTCAAAACAAAACTGTAATTTTTGCACTATAACTGAAGTAACTTATCTTGAAATTTAATTTTGCATCCCTCTTCTACAATTCATAGCAACAAAGCTAAAAAAAACAAGAACATTTGCTTTATTAATCTCACAAATGTATCATTGTAATGCCTCAGGTATGTAAACGAAAGATTAACTCGAACTTTTTTTTATCAAAAATAACTGCTTTAATTAATTAAAAAATCGATGGTTTCGCTAGAGACACAGAATCAAATATTTAACAAAATAGGGAAAACACAATTTTTTTTTCCGTTATAATATTTGTAAAGGATAACTCTAGGTGTTTTTTTTAATTAATTAGATGCTCGATTTTCTACGTTTCCATTTTTAAGTAAGTTATTTTTTCCGCTATCCTTTTTATCTTCTCATAATGATAACGGTAAAAAATAATCATCTTTTTCTGTAGCAAATAAATATAAATAAAGTGTTTTGATTTAATCTATCGTTCTTATATCAAATTTTTTAAGAGAAATATGTGCGTTAAAATGTATTTTCTCCTTTCATTTTGCAATATAAGGGAAATATGTAAAACTAAATTTAAAAAGAAACATTATTTTCTAAACGAGAAATTCAAAAAAAAAAAATTAATGGTGTTTTTATAAAATTTATCCATATATGCATATATATATATATAATTCTTTTGCTATTTGTCGTAAAATTGGAAATCAAGGCTAATTAAATAAACGCAAAAAAATTGAACATGTGAACAATAGTCATTCTCGAAAGAATTTCTTTTTTTAATTTTTATTGCATTATATTTAAATATAATGCCTAGTTAATAAAATAAGTATATTTAAATAGTGACTAATAGTAATCGAAAATATAATTAATCAGAAAAATAATAATTACCTAAACAAGTAAATGGCTTTTATGTTCAATTTCATTCATAAATTAAATGAGTTTTAATAATTCAAGTAAAAAAAAGTCACAAGAAAGCTCAGAAAAATAATCATTTCGTAATCAAATATAATCAATTGTTGTTGCAAGCAATTGAACTACATGTAAACGCAAATTGTACAACATTCCAAAAATATGGTATGAAAAATTAAATATTTAATTACTATTGTATAATTTTCTAAGATCTTGTGTATGTTTGAAAATTTTTCAACTCACTCCCAATTTTCTAATTAATTAACGTGTCTAGAAATTATACGCAGCGAAAAAAAGCTAAATGTCCTACACAATATTCAATTCCACATATTAAATTACTAATATTCTATATTGAATTTAAAGCACTTAATTGTTTTATTTATCATACATGACATTTAAAAGAATATTAAATTAATTAAAGTCCATACATTGAAACAATTTCATGTAATTGGATACTGTATCATTTTGTCGTCTAAAGCAAAATCATTGACTTCGAATATTTCCGTTTTTATATAACATAAACGTTTTACTAAAGACTTTTGAAATGTTAAGATATAATTGCACACAATATGAGCTTTTTATTCATTTTTAAAGGTAAATAATTAAGAGTATCAAGGTATACATTTAGTTTTTTTCTCATGAAAACCAAATTGGTGACATAAAATTAACTATATACACAAAAATTATTTTTGAACCTAGTAATTGGTAATTAAAAATTGCTTAATTTTTGTATTTTACCTCTTTTTACGATAAATTAGAAGTTTCTTAATTATTAAGAACAATTATTTCACAAAATTTAAATATTAAAATAACTAAAAATATTTCAAATGTTGATTCCAAAATAATGAGCAATGTATCCAAACCACTAAATATTTCATTTCTTTTGTTTAATAAATTCTATATTTATCAAGGAGTATTTCCAAAATGGAAAATAGCTGAAAACAATACAAATTTTTCAAATAAAATTAAACTAAGAGAGCATTTTATTATTAATTTGAAGATTTTAATTCATTTGTTCAAAGTTACTTTTTTTAAAGAAAGTAAATATTAACAAGTTGCATTTTTGTCATATAAAATATGCATATGCATGTCATATAAATATGCATATGCATTTTGTCAATAAAAATTTGTCATATAAAAGTACTCCCTATATTGTCAATTGATTAACATTAAATTATTCTGCATTATTTAGCAAAGAGGCTTGAATTTTCTCGAGGAATATATTTACGCATATCATCTTCCTGAAATGTATAATACTCTTGCAAATTATCAATAATGAAAAAAGTTGTAGGCAGATTACGCTAAGTGTGTGGAAAAGTTGCATGTAAATGTTTGGAAAATGTTGTATACTGTTCGAGGACTTAAACATTTTAATTTCAGAAAAAGAATACTTCTGTAAAAGCGTAATGTAGTGATGTATGTAAAATTCCAATTTCAAAAAATAATAAATACTTTCATTGAGTAAATACACCTCCTTCGAATTATTACCTATATTCTTACTACACTAAATTTAGTTACAAAGAAAAAAAAGTGCTACAAGCATTTTAAGACAGAACAGGAACTAAACATTTTTTTCAGAACAGGTATTTCATTTTGTAAACTATAGATGCATTTTGAATACCGTAGATTAAATTATCATATGTTATATTTAATTACAGAAATTCTGAAAGTTACACGCTATTTAATTCTTCTTAAATCTGATCTTAAAAAGTAATTATTTGTTCGTCTAAAATCATAGAAACTACTTAATTTAAAACCTGCTGCAAAAATATTTAAAGTTAAGATTAACGGTAAATCGACAACTCCATTAGTAACTTGAAACAAGATATTTCAAATTACAAGACCCACCACTTACAGTCTAAAGTTTCTTCGAAGGTCAACATTGATAAAATAATAAAGAAGATATTTCTAAAATATATTTCATTAGGCTTTAAATTAACATAAACTTCTACTAATCCACACGGATCCTCCTATTTAATTTTCAAATTTTTTCTCGTAGCGTTAGAAAATCAACCAATGAAACAGAAAAGTCAATTATTAGCTTGAAGTATTTCATAAATTTGTGTTGATCTCGTTTCTGATGGATATTTTACATCTTTGTGATCGCCAAACTAAGTTATTTTTCTAAATAAATTGTTCTAATGGAAAAATTTCATTTTTCTTATACAAAAAATTCGACTATTGATGCTTGTTTGTATTTCAACATCAATAGCTTATAGATTGTACGGTCCACACTCTTAACTCGATATAATGAAACAAAAAGATCAACTGAAAACAATATTTATAAATAGGAATTCACAAAAAAAAAATAATACTGTTCAAGGATTTGTCAATCTATTTGATCTTCTGTCTGTCTACATATTTTAACAAAATAAAGCTCCCCAAAAATCCTATCAGCTTGAAATTTCGCTTGTAAATTTCTTTGCACAAATTATCAAAAAGTGAATTTTCAAGAGCAGGTGATGTTAAGCTCGGTCATCATTTACTCGGCTCAAATACCTTTGTATGAAACTGATAGCAAAAGGAGTCCGTTTATCTTTTCTCATTCTTTAAAGACACAAACAATATGCAGTTCCGACGTTGTTGTATCACTTTTTCAGCCAGTTGAAAGATTTCCAATGTATTCACATTACTTCATGAAGCTAGCTAGTCAACAAGGCAATAAGAAATCACCTGCACCGTACAGATCTAGTTGTGTAAAATTGCTTGGTTGTTGAAAAAATAGATTTGCTGAATCTGCAAGATTGAATGATTGGGCAATTATATTTAAGTCCTCTTTTCTTTGTTGAGTTTAAGGAAAAAATCTTCTGTTCAGTTAATTATGATTCCTTTGAAAAGTAAGACAAAAAGTACACATTATATATTCTCGAACATCATTTCTCTAATAAATTTTATTCTTTCTTTTTAATATCTAAACTTTAATACAATGATCAAAAGGACATCCAATATTTCAGAAAATAAATATACAAGTTTATTCTTCCCTACAACTTTTCCCTTAAATGTAAATAGTGTAAATTTAAAATACACTACTGTCCATTGAAATTACTACACCAAGAAGGCGACAGGCTACAGACATGAAATTTAAACGACAGGATGAAGGTGCTGTGATATGCAACTGTTAGTTCTTCAGTGCATACAGACAAAGCAGGCGCCGGCAGTGGCACCTACAATGCGTTTAAATGAGGAAATTGTTCTGCCGGTTTCTCATACACAAGTTGCATTTGAACGTTGCTGCCAGGTGAAAGGTTGGTGTGATGTATCCTGCAAAGAGCAAAAATGTAGACTAGCATGTTTCTGACTTTGATGAAGGTCGAATTGTAGCGTACCGCGATTGCGGTTTATCGCATCGCAGTATTGCAGATTGCATCAGTCGAGATCCAATGACTGTTGGCAGAATATGGAATTGGTGGGTTCAGGATGGTAACACTGAATGCCATGTTGGATCCCAACGGCTCCCTATCTCTAGCAGTCGAGAAGACAGGCATGTTACCTGCATACACTTAAAGGATTATGCAGCCACATCACGAGCCCTGAGACAAGAATTGGGGTCGTTTGCAAGCAATAAGTATCTGCACGAACAGTTCGACGACGTTTGCAGCAGCTCGACTCTCAGCTCGGAAACCATGACTGCGGCTACCTTTGAAGCTGCATCACAAACAGGAGAGTCTTCAATGATGTGATAAATGACGAACCTGGACGCACGAATCGTGAGACGTCACTATTTCAGATGAATCCAGGTTCTATTTACAGCATCAAGATGGTCACATCCGTATTTGGCGGCATCTTGGTGGAAGTAAATTGGCAGCGTGCATTCGTCATCGTCATACTGCCCATCACCTGGCAAAATGTTTGGGATGTTATTGGAAACTCGTATCGGTCACCTCTTGTTCGAACAGACGGTAATTTGAACACTACACATTACATTCCTGGTGTGTTACGACCCGTGGCTCTTTACCCTTTATTCGAACTCTGCGAAACCCTACGTTTCAGCAGGATAATGCACAACCTCATGTTGCCGATATTGTACGGACCTTCCTTGTTACGGAAAATGTTTGGCTGTTGCCTTGGCCTACACGTTCACCAGAACTCTCGCCAATAGAAAATGTCTGGTCCATAGTTGCCGAGCACTTGACTCGTCACCATACGCCAATCACTATGTTTGATGAGCTGTAGCATCGTGTTGAAGCTGCATGGGCATCTGTACCTGTACGTTCTATCAACTACTATAGTCTCGAATACGTTCGGAACTGTGATTTTAAAAGGGCGCATAAATGGATAATTTTCTTGATATTTAGTGTCACTTAGATTAGAATACACGTATAAAATTGTTTTAAGGACATTTTGACAAAAAAAAATTTTAACTACAATATTTCGTCTAAAAATTAACTTAGAATAACCTTTCTTCAAAATGTCCTCCTTTTGTGAAAATTGCTTCTATTATAATAATATTTTGCCTGTAAATAGCTTAGACTTCTGTACAGAGGCTCACCTATGATTTTTGAAAAATTTACATTATTTTCAGAGTTACAACCATTTAAAATAATTATCGGCGTTATTTTCTTAAAATTTCTCCCCTCTGTTGTCGTAAAACATGAATAAACCCCCTTCTAAATTATGTATTTCAAAAATTCTAGTTGAACCTCTGTACAGAGATCTGAGCTATAGACAGGCAAAATATTATTATAATAGAAGCATTTTTCACAAATGGAGAATATTTTGAAAATGGGTCATTCTATGTTCATTTTATATCAAAATATTGTACTTAAATAATTTTTTATTGTAATACTATTCTTAAAACAATTAAATATACATTTTTTAATCTAAGTGACACTAAATATCATAAATATTATCCATTTATACGCTTTTGCAAAATCACGGTTCCAAACATAGTCGGATACCTTAAACAAAGCATAGGCGTATAAATGCTGTTATTACTGCCAGAGATTGTTGTTCTCAGGATTTATGCCCACTTCTTGAAAATTTAGTCACTTGTTATTTCCAGTACAATATAGCTGTCCAGTAAATATTAATTTTTTATCTGCATTTCTTCTTGGTGTAGCAAATTTAATGGCCAGTAGTTCATTTTAGTGGCAAAACTAATGCGTTAACTTTATTTGAAAAGAAATCAAAATGACATACACAGTAAAAAGCGGTTTAAGTGGATTTAATGTAAGCTGAACTTATTATCAGAGTTTTAAAATTTAATTATTAATACTAGAAAACAAAACCCTTTTCTTGAAAATTGATAAGTTTTACAAGAAATTCTTACGAAATATTGATAAAAAGACCACGCAAATATTAAGAAAATAATAATTGCCTCCTTACTATTAAAACTAAGCAAGCCAAGTCAATTTTTAAGATTTATTGGTAACAAACTTCAAAACATGGAAAATAAATATAGTGTACTTTTCTGGAACTTAATCTTGTTTTGTTTCTTTACAATGTAAACTATTAGTTTTAAATTTAATAAAAGTGTAGAAATTTCTCAAAAGAAGCTTTTTTAAAAAAGTATTTCTTCAATTTTAACCAGTTTCTCTCATTAAATGACTTTTAGACAGAGCTGTTAGCGCGAAATTTACTTTTGTAAAATTTTTATTTCATGAAAATTTTGAAAACAATTTTGCGCTACATTAAGAAACAAATTTTTGAAAGTATGTGCACTTAAAGTTTTAAATTATTTCATTTGGAAGAAAAAAATTTTGCTTTCAAAATTGTTTCGTGTGAGGCAAAATGTAATTTAAGTAACATTTTAAGTAAAAATTGTCATTTTCTTATATAGTTTTATCATGAATTTTTAGTTTCCTTTTAAATGTAAAAACACAAATACATTTACAATGCTTCAAATTTGTTTTTGATTTAATTTACCCTCTTTCTTAAACTTTAATTGAAACCTACGTCTATTTAGTTTTGTTGACTATATTGTGTGTGTGTGAGGGGGGTGATCCTCTTTTTTGAGAAACAAGAAAGGATTAACTCTTTTATACATAGTTACCAATGAGAGGGACATAAAAAGAGTTTAGATGGTTCGAAAAAAACAAATCAAAAAATTTATTCTAATTATAAATGTTATTTTACATAATGGAGAAAAAAGATTTAAACATAATGAATGATTATTCAAATGTCTTTGTATTTTCTTTAGTAATATTGCTTGCAGCATTTAACATAATATCTATACGCTTGTCACCCTCTATTATAGTTTTATTTCTATTGCTCAATTTTCAAGATTATTGATAATTAATTATATTATGACTAATTATATATACTATTATTTGAGATAGTAAAAAATGTATCTTTAAATAAAAAAATTTCAGATTTTGTCTTCGAAAAGGTTTTGGAGAAATCAAACCTCTTAAAAATTACTAAAACTCTTCGGAAGTAATTTTTTTAATATATTTTCTTATCTTCTCAAAAGAAAAAAATGGAGTTTTGTATATAATTGTGTTTAGTACTTATAAACAGAACACCTAGATGAAACCAAAATGGTCAGAAAAGAGTGCGATCAAGGTTAAAATTTCTATCAAATCGATCTTTTTTTAAATTTCTGGACCAAAAGGATATCGAATTATGTTTTGTGCTTTGAAACATATATTTTATATTTAAATGTGATGTACTTTAATCGATTTAAAATATCAATAAATATTATTTATTTATAAATTTTATTATAAAAATTTATAATAAAATTTATAAATATCGTGCATTTATAAAAATCGTCTGCAAGAATATTTTTTACTCAATTTATTTTTAATTCTCTATGCAGTTTCTTAGAATAAGCTCATTAATAACATCATACAGGTTGAGAAAAAGCTGAGTAGAAAACAATCTTATATTATTCACTACCCCCAAAAATCTAAGACGCATGCTAATATGCATTCAAATATTAAGACACTACTGCTGAAGAGCTATTTTTGCAATTTTCGAGGATAATTTTAATTGAAAGTAACGTAATGAAAAAAAAAATCCATTTTTTCGCTCTGTATGTGTTCATGAATACTAATAAAGATACAAAATATAAGGCATGCGATATTTTTTAAATGACTCGTTTGAAAATATTCATAAATGAAATCGCACGAGCAATGAAGAAAAAATCTCATTTCAGTGTTGAAAACTCGTTTTATTTGTGTTACAATTGAACATCAAATTGAAATTCTCTAAGAATTTCAACAATATTATTAAATTATCTTATCGCTTATATACATTTTCTGATGTTTTAAATCTCTTTTTAAACTATATTACAGGATTTTTATGTAAGAAAGGACAGAAAATCCAAATTTATGCAAATACAATATAAATTATAATCCTGAGAACCTATTTATGAGAGATATGGGCTAATATATATATATATTTTTTACTTTATTTTAAAATTTGCTGATAATTTACACATCAAATGATTTCGTAATATATATATATTTTCTTCAGGATTAGATCTTCCGGAGTGCCATTGGTTTTATTCCGATCTGGTCTTCCCTGCCCCTATCTTGAATTGTTTTATTTTCTAACGGACAAGGTCCGTCAAGACTGTCATCTCTTCTAGACTTTTTAGAGATCTTTGGATTCATGGAGTTCATCTAGTATTGATAGACAACCTGGATTGGTAACAAAAAAACAACATACAATCTATGTCCCTATTTAACTTCATTACAATAGACACTTTTATTGTACACTCATTGCCTTAAAAATTTGCACACCAAGAAATAATTGTGGGATCATAACAAACCTTGGCATGAAGGTACATGTCAAGTAGATATACAAAAGACTAGAAATACAAAGTGATTGCACATTGCGTAATGCCACTCTTGAGGTCGTTGAACTTTGTTCTCCTTGGAGTATAAAAGGGCTTGTTAGAATGTACTTAATCTTTTTCAAAGGAAACGCTGAGTTAGACATGCCATTACGCTGTCATCGAAGATAATATGAGCAGCTGTCAGAAATTGAGAGGGTGGCAGAATCATCGAGATGATGGATGCTGGGTGGTCAGCTCGGCGAGTCGCTCGTCAAGTAGGCCGTTCTCGATTGACTGTGAGGAGGTGTCGGGACCAGTGCACTGAAGAGATGTCATTTATACGGCAAACAGGCTCAGGATGGCCTCGACAGACCAATCATCGAGAAGACCGTCGCATCATACGACAAGCACGCGTATAGCCAACTGCCTCATTGACCGCTGTCCAGACACTGGCAGAACCTTTACTACAAACCTCTGTGTCAGTCCATATCATCGCAAGATGCTTGGATGAAGGACATCCGGTATAGCGGTGCCCATCGTGTGTGCTGTCAATGACACGCACCCAACGACGCCTCCACCTGGAGTGGTGTCATGCAAGCCGGCATCGGACTGCAACGAAATGGAACCAGTTCGTCTTCAGTGACGAATCTAGATTCAATTTGAGCAGTGATGACAATCGTATTCGAGTATGGAGGGCCCGTGGGGAACGCCTCAATCCTGCCTTCACTTTACAGCGACACACCGCTCCCACAGCTAGTGTAATGGAATGGAGTACCATTGCTTACAATACAAGGTCACCCCTAATGTTGATCCATAGCACAATGACAGCCCAGTGGTACGTCCATGACATCCTTCCACCCAATGTATTTCCACTCATGGCAGGGCACCCAGGAGCCATTTTTCAACAAGACAGTGCTCGTTTACAAACATCAAGGATATCACAAGACTGCCTCGCCACATTACCATCCTTCACTGGCCTGCTCGATCTCCAGATTTGTCACCAGTTGAGTATATCTTGTATCAATTGAGAAGGAAAGTTGGACGGCCTGCGAGTTTTTCGAACTACAGGCGCGTTTACAGCAACTGTGGAACGAGATGTCTCAGGACATCGTACGGAACTTGTATGCTTCAATCGCCACTTGTATCGCATTGTGCATTCGCGCTAGAAGAGGTCCAACAAGTTATTAAAACTTTTCATTTCATACATAAAGCGTATAATCGAGGCAAATATTCTGAAAGAAATTCAAACGAAGAAATTCAAAATTTACAATAATTTTAAGTATGAAAATTCTAATATAAACTAATAAGAGTGCTATATAAAATATAAATTCAATAAAAAATATTACAATAAAACTAAAAAATTATTTATGCGAAGAAAAGAGGGAAAATTTAATTTAGTCATGTTGCTAAATGTAAAGTGCACTAGAAACCATTTGTTAGAATTAAGAATTAAAAGGTTGGTTTATATATAGTATGATTATTGGTTAGGATTTAATTTCGCAGCAAATTTATATTTGTTCAAATTAAAGTTTCATTCAGAGGAAATCCTGAAGTGTATGGAATCGAAATAAAAAGGAATTAAATTGAATCAAAATTTAACATGTAAATGAGTAAATTACTTTCCCTAGTGAAAAATTATAAAATTTTCCATAAAAGAAATAAAAATGTTACAAAGTGAAAGTAAAAGTCTAATAATTAACAAATATTTTGGGGGGAAAAAATTCTCCTTCCCTTTTTGAACAGAAAAAAATGGGGAAATTTTTGGGAAAAGGTAATATGTTTAATCCAACGAAATCTAAAAACCCCCCTTTTTAAAAAAAAATAATAGCAAAACTAAAACAAAAAGGCAAAAAACCCCAGGGGGGGGGCCCCGGGCCCGCCCCACATTTCGTGCCCCGGGGGTCGGGGTTTGAAATGGAGTGCCCCAACCAGGGGGCCCCCCCAAAGCGAGACTCCCAGTGTTTAAGTCCCCAAGAAAATTTACCATTTATCAACCCATTGTACTTTTAAACAGAAAAACATTTTTTCCAAACCTTCTTTCTTTGCAAATTTTTTATTTTGAATGAAAAAATTTTTAAAATTTGGCTCAAAAGAAAATTTTTCGATTTTTGGGCCCTAATTTTTTTTTCTTTTTTAAAAAATGTGAATATGTATTAGTAAAAAAATTTTTTTAAAACTTTAAAACCCCAAAAAGGGAAGTATATAATTATATTTTTTTTTTCTAAATACATCTTTATTTTATAACCAGCATGATAGTGAATGCTAAAAGTTTCGATATAGAAATGTGTTAGATATCAATGGTATTAAATGCATAAATGAACAGTCCATCGTCAGCTAGTTTATTTCGTCATCAAAACTTTAATGTGTTCTCAAATAATTGACGTGAAAAATTTTTAAGTATGATTATGGCCACGCAACGGGATGTACAGACTTAAGTCATTACCTGGACTCAGTAGTAACCGAGATCACGTATGTCTAAGTTGAATAATTACTGGACCCAAAATCACGCAACGCAACGTCAATCAATGTGAGACGTACGACAGGCATGACCTTGAACACAATGCAATGAAATTTGGTGCTGATGGTGTATGGTTGGGAGAAGACCTTTCAAGAAAATATTTTTTATGAATAAACGAATATCAAACCCCAAAACTTTGTTGGGGCAGATGAAACCCAAAATTTGGGACAAGATTGGCAGTATGGATCGAATGTAGTGAAAATCTACACCAGTGCAATAAAACCATAGATCCAATTTGTGAAAACTGATGGTGACTGCATAATAGAGTAAACTGTGTGTGTGTGTGTTTTCATAGATATAAATATTTAGAATAGACATTTTAGATTGAATTTTTCCAGGAAGAGCATTTCCAACAATGTTTAGAAATGTTTATGTTTAGACCATTTAATACAATTTGCAGCCATTCATGTACTTCATGGTCTCAAACAACGAAGACACCTTGTCACAGAGTCAAAATCATCCACGCTTGATTTGAAGAATACTCTAGAGAGTTCTAACTCATGATTTCGCTATTTAAATTCCAGACATATATCATCCTACATACATCAGATATAACTAATGGGATTTCTATTGCACAAACCTCTGCGCGGCTCTTTCATAATTATCTACGGCTACAGAAGCAGTCTCACTGAATTCATCTTAAGAGGATTTAGGACGAATTGTGTTGAGGTATTGGCACTTTGAATTGCTCCATTTTGCCATTCATAAAGGAGGTATCTGACGATATTAGAAGGAAATATCTAACTTCGTATTTTATTCTATATTCTAATTTGCAAAAACCTTTTCTTGTAAAATAAACAAATAAATAAATATGTTTGTTCTTGTTGTATATTTAAAATTTATCTTAAGTATAGTAGAGCTAAGAGCCAAGGAAAAAAAATAAAACATACAAAACAAAATTTAGCAATTTGGATTAAGAACTTCATAAAATAAAAAGAAAGGAATGTAACGCTACTTTTACAACTCGTTTCTTTAACTGAATAATATTTGAGGATACCTAATGCGGCCTACGATTAATATTTCATGTACGAATGTTATTTGGTAAGGAAATTACTGGTGACTCAAAATTTCTCTCAATGTTTGTAAATAATTTTTAAAATAAAATCGTTTTACTGTTGTTTTTTTTTTTTTTTTTTTACTTTTATTGCGCATGTGGCACTCAAATTCATAATATTTTCACTCATAATATTTTCTTATTTACAATCTAAAAATCCCTCGTTCATTTAACTAGAACCAAAAGCATACAATATATATTTTTTTCATAAATAACAAAAAATAGCAAAAAATTAGAAAATTAAAGCTATTTATCGCTTGAAATAAATATGTAATTGACTTTTGAATTTTTTGAAAATACCGGTTTTTGTCGTTAAATAAATTTTAATACGAAACACACACCACACACCGGTTTGTATAAGGCTTAGTACTATATATTTAATTCTCAAACAAGTATATTTTCAATAAGCAAACCTCTATTATACTATATTACTTATACCAGTGCTTCTTATACTTTAAATATTTGCGACTCAATATTCAATCATCATTTTCATAACACCCCCTCCCTCCATCCATACAAAAACAATGTATTGAATTCAATAATACTATACTTTGATGCTAAACCTACAATACGACTTTAACCTCTTAAGTGCCGCCGCCGTAAATAAACGTCTCGCTCAGCAGGTGCGTTAAACACCCCGAACGTATATGTACGTTTTTCCGAAGTAGATCTTTTCTGTGCACTGATACCCATAAAATTGTTCCGAAGGCATAGGAACGGGAAAAAATTATCTTGACAGTGTGTTTGCGACGGATTTACTTATTTCAGAGGATTTACTTATTTTCAATAATTTTCTTACACCTCATAAGCTCGCCTACGTGTTAAACGGTGACATTGAAACAGAATCGCGTGATTTTTAAAAGGCAGTTAAGAAATTAAATGTAAACCATACAAATAATCAAGATAAGTGTTGATTTTTGCATATAATTTTATACATAACAAGTCCATGGGGGCGCTGGTAATTATTAAACTTTTCCTTAACTTAGTACTTTTGAATTAATTATAAAATACATTGTGCAGTACTGATCTATTTATAAGTGTATTATATCAGTGTAAATGTGTATTTTATTTCTTATTATGTCAAAATTTATTTTATTTGTTTACTTTCAGTAAATTAATATTTTTTAAATATTCTTTTGTTTTCAACTTTTCAAAGCCCCACAGTTTGAGAAACACTGTTTTATACAATTTTTGTTGCTTTAACGCAAGTATTAATTTCAGTTATGTAAACAATACAAAATGATTCGAAATTTTTATTAATATATTAAATATAATTTTTAAAATCTTTAATTAGTAGTTATATTGATAAAACTTTTTAATTTAGATTCCAAAAATTAAATTAATATCTATTTTGTTTTTATTAAAAGCAAAACACTGAATACTATCTGCAAACAATAGAATATTTATTATTGTAATAGCACGCAAGCGGTTTTTAATTTTAATGCAAAGATAAAACTAAATGAATTGTTTAACATAATAGAGTTTATTTTATACTTCAATATGTCCTAATATTAATTGAAAAACTTAGGATTTTACTAACCAATTAGCGTTTTTTCTAAGAACTCTCATTTAATATAAAAATTATACACAAAGTATTAACTCGTTAAATAAAATTAATTTGTTAATTACATATCCAAAAGAAAATATTGCAGAATTCAGAAGAAAAAAAAGATTTAAATATATTTGATGTTTAAAAAATGTGTATTTCATTACTACTTAATATAATCATGTTATTAATGTATTGTCAGGATTCAAGAGTAAATAAAACTAAAATTAATGAAACATAAATAAGTTAATAAAATTAATTTTTGCATTATACGCATTGTACGTAGAATGTATAATGGAAAACATTTCGAGCTAAAATGTCAACTGTTAATTTTTATTTTGAAATTTTAGTTTTGGAATATAACAGAATAAAAAATTCATTACAAATTAATGAATTAATTTTTAAAACAGATTAATTTATAAAAGAATCTCTTTAAACACACATGACGTCCTGCATTGAAGCAATCTAAAAAAGCTCTGAGACAGTGCTTCTCAAACTTTCAATATTTGCGACCCAATATTCAATCATAATTTTTATTGCGTCCCCCTTTCATACAATAACAATGTAATGAATTCAATAATACTATTCTTTTACGCAAAGGTTATAATACTACTTTAACCTTTTAAGTGAAACCGGCGAATATAAAACGTCTCGCACAGCCAAAGTGTTAGTTGCCCCCCGGACGTATATATACATCTTTCCGAAGTATTATCTTTCCTGTACACTCAAACTCAGTGGCGCAACAGCCCATGAGGGTAAGGGCCTATTGTGCCCATCCCAGTATACATGACCAATGGGCGCTGAGGTGCATGAGCATATGTCCCGATCAGGTGGTCAGTCTGGAGGAAAACCCCCAGTGTTTATGTCCCCAAGCAAGCTTGGTACTCATTTATTAACCCAATGCAGGAGGGATGAAAGGCTGAGTTGATCTTGCCCAGCCCGAGGACAGAACCTCCAACCTGTGGTGAGAAAGCGCGATACGCTACCACTCGGCCACTGGGTCTTTTTCTGTACACTGTCATCCATAAAATTATTCCGAAGGCTTTGAAAGGCATTAAAAAGACCTTGACAGTGTTTTCGATGCACTTAGGTATTCCATAGGATTTACGTATTTATTCCTTTTCTCTCCCCCACACACAACAATACATCCCATACGTGCGCCTTCGAGGAAAACAATGGCATTGGGGAGCAAATCGCGTAACTTTTTATCAGCAGTTAAGGGATTAATTTTTAAACTGAAAAATTATCAATATGAAGGTGTTAATTTTTGTTTGTATTTTTATACGTAAGTCCATGGGGTCATTAGTAATTATTAAACTTGCTCTTAGATTACTATTCTTAAATTAATTATGAAATACTTTGTGCAATATACTGATACATTTATAAGTGTATTATATCAATGTAAATATGTATTTATTTTTTGTTATCGGAATGTATTTTGTTTGTTTAATTTATGCAAATAAAAAATTGTAAAAATAATCTTTTGTTTTCGACTTTTCAATATGCTTCGCAGAGTAATCACGGCCCCCTAGAGGGGCGCACCCCACAGTTTGAGAAACGCTGCTCTAAGAATAATCACTATAGCTAAGATTAATGAGGGTATCCGCTTACATCAAAATAATTAGATGTTGTAATAAATAAAAGAATTCGTGTTTTTATTTCTAAAATGTAAATTATTCGTCACCCATCTCTTTTCCCCTCTTTTTCGAAGATTAAACATCAAAAGATTTTAATTATAATTAACTCTTTCAATCTATATTATTGAGAGTTTCCAACGTATAGTAATAAAACTGAAATGTTGTAAGACTGAAATTTTAAAAATGAAAATAAGTTTTTAAAGGAAGAATAATTAAGATAATGATTCCATAAAATAAATGAACTTTTAACAATTTTCATGCATTTTGTTGCAAAGAGTTGGTACAAAAAGCATTAAATGGATAAATTAATAACTGAAACAGATTGCATTGAATAAAGTTAATATTTGGCAAACATCTATGGCGGTGGCATTTATATAAGCCAGTAACAGCCTCCATACTAAGATGAGCATTTATAGTATAGTGGATATGTTATGTGCTTACGAATCCGAAGGTTGCGAGTTCTAATTTCCTTCGTGACCCTGGCTGAACTTCGAAACAACGCAAACATTCGCGGAGCAGACATGGCGCCATCTATCTGCCGCCAAAGCAACCAAAAAGCCGTCAGATTGCATGACGCAGCAAAGCTGTCAAATCCACGTGACGCAACACTCAAGCTGAGTGTAATATACAAAATTGACGCAATAACTCATACGCTCGCCATAACAACGGTATCGCTCGTTTGCCTATCCGCCGATTTGTTGGCAGGAGAATGTGTGGCGGCTATGGCTAATACCACCTGTCTGACGTAGTCAGAACGAGGCCCACGAAATTCATCGGGGCAAGGGGCTAGAAGTACGCCTGCCGTTGGCCTAGGCCTTGAGCACCATACAGGTGACAGTACGAATTAGCTCGGCGAAATTCCCCGGAAGGACGATAGATGACGACACCACCTATCTCCACCTCCCCAATTTTGGCATGGAACTGAAGGGGAGGGAAATATTATCCAGTTCGATGCACTCGTGATTCAGCCCACAAGATTTTCGGACCCACTGATTTAACACGCACGTACTCCGTGTGTACTCGGAGGGTATTTGGTGGCATCGGGCATCGAACCCAGGCCTTCCGGTCTGGATGCTCTAACCACTAGGCTACCCACGGCCTGTGTGGCGGTGGTATCTATATAAGCCAGTAACAACCTTCGTATCAAGTTGATCATTTTAGTGTAGTGGATATGCTATGTGCTTAGGAATCCGAAGATACCCAGCTCTAATACATTTTACTTAATATTATTTTTTTCGAATAATTTCGAAACATAATGAAATACAGGTTGGACCTCGATTTAATCAGCCCCTATTTAACGAATTTCGAGATTTAATGAATTTTTCTCTGTCTCCGGTTAAAAAGAAGGTAAAAATAACAATTTAATGAATAATAACCTCCGAATCAACGAATCATTTCAACAGCTGGGAAATTTTTTATTAGGTATTATTAGAAGAAATTGGATTTTTTTCATATGACGTATCCTTTTTGTCCAGAACGGAAAAAGACTTTTCTTGTAAGCAGAAAATTTCTATGGAAAAGGGTGCTATTAGAATTATTAGACTTTACAGGTGCAGGTGAGTCATGAGTGTAATCTACAGTGAATTTCGAATAGGATAGGAAATTCCTTTCTTATATCAACTAACTCCACAACGCATGAGATATTTTAAGATTTTTAACGATTTTAAATTTGATGACGGATTGCCAATCTGCGCTGTTGAAGTGAAGGAAAATTTTGATTTTTCGTAGAAAAGGAATAGCGGTTCTATACAGAAATCGATAATGAAATTATTATTAAAATTGTTACATTTTTCAATGTTTTACATTGTTCGAAAAATGTGAAAACATACCTCATGAAGCAGGATGTAAATACATAAAGTCGAAAAAGAACTCTTTCGAGTCAGGAATCAAAGATATATAGAAACGTTTATTAGTCAGTATTTTAAAATTTCTAATTAACTGAAGTGTAATAATTCACTAACAGTAAGGTAACCACCCGTCCTCCTTTAGGGAGGACAGTCCTCCTTTTGTTGGTTTTGTCCTTTCTCTAAAAGCGTCCTTCTGCTTGTCCTCCTTTTTAATATTTTTATATTGATCTGTTAATCTCTGTACTCAGAGACGAACCCAACATATTTCCAATATGTCGAAGAATGGTCTGAAACAAATATCATAGGAAATAACAGTTTTTGATGGTATTTTTAACATCATCGTAAGTAAATTGGGTAGATATAGAAAATTGTGTTGAGTTTTTATTTAAGTAAATGCCTGATATTAAAATAAATGACAATTGGCTGTTTGAAGAAGAAAAAAGACTGAATACTTTTTTAAATTCTAATAAATTAGAACTAATGGAAAATCAACATGTTGATAAAGGATAGGTGAAAAGCCATTTCAGAAAGGAACACATTTCATATGAAAATTTTGTTATTCTTAATGAATTTACTTTGTGTTGCCCTGGAACTAATACAGCATTTAAAAGAGGTTTTTCAGTTGGTAATGATTTTTGGACAAGTGAGAAATCAAAATTGAATGGTAATATATTAGTAACAGTGCTTACTGTAAAATTTAGTAAGAAGGATATTTTTTGTTCCTAAATTTCCTATATAATTAGAAAATGATACGTTGAAAAAAATCATTAAATTTACAAATACTCGTTTAAGTAATTAAATAAAAGGAATGTAAGTGTAATTAGCATATTTTTGTTTAAATTAATAAAATGTTTCATATATATACCTTGTAATTTTTCCTTAAATTTTTCGTCATCCATTTCATTGTAAAAAAAACTGGTCACCATACTAACAGTTTCTTTAGTTGTTGAATAAAAAATATGTAATTTTTCTAACTGGGGATAATTTTGTGTAGTTGCTTATTATTGAGTTTCCAAAAGATAAGAGTAAGAAATTGTATTTTGTATAGACCCCGATATGACGAACAACTCAGATTTAACGAACAGAATGTTTGGACCTGATGAATTCGTTAAATCGGGGTCCAACTGTACTAAAGTTCATTTATTAAAAAAAATTCCAGCAATTAAAAAAAATTCCTTGATTAATCTAAACTTAATTCATCCTTTGTTTCATAGTTCTTAAATATAAAAAATAACCTCTGAATATTAAAAAAGTGGATTAAGTGATTAATAGTTAAATCTTATAAAAAATAGTCAAATATAGGTATCTACACTTCCCCCAAATGCTTAAACTAAATTTTGCGAAGACATACTCCAGGTCAAAGATACATTGTATTTTTTTTTACAAATTAAAAAATCTCACATTTCCTAATATCTCAAGCTATGTTCACTTGATATTCACAAAAACGGGGGAAAATCTTGAATTTAAAAAGTCATAAAACTGAAAAAAAAAATCAGTATAATCTTGAAAAAGCCGTATGATTTGAATAGGCATGAGATTTATTTCTTTGCATACATGCATGCCCCTTAGTCATCTCCTTGAATGTAAAAGTCAGCTTTCTTGAGATGCCAAAGAGTATTTTTCATGGCAGTATTAAATATAAATATTCATTCTATATCTAGATTTAATAATCTTGAACTTCTGGTTAGGTTTGAAATTGAAATCGCCTGATATATCTTTAAAGCGCATCACGCGGTGGAAAGAACTATGATTGAATTCTCTTATCTCTTTGTTGAAAAAGGGAAAAGAATATAAAAAGAGTGGAGAAGAAAACTCTTATATTTTTCCCAAACAAAACCAACAACATTTGATAGTAGAATGCTAAACAGACATATCTGAATATCGGAACATCTTCCCCAGTTATTTTTTGCTCTTTTTTTTTCTTTCGATCTTTTTCCTCGTTTTTATTTCAATTCTTTTGAAAAAGTTTTATTGATTCTCAAAGCTCGTGGTTCAAAAGAGACAAGAGTTTTTATTTACTTCGGTTCCTATTTATTTGAAGGCTGATGTGGATGATTCGAAAAAATATTTTAGAGACTTCTTAAATTTTTTTGCATGCTTGCAATCGTTGTATTATGTACTTTCGCTGATATTAAGTAATAGAGATGTTATCGATATTTTCGCTGATATGCTCAATAATTTATTTATTTATTTATTTTGTTTCAAAAGAAATTTTAGTAATACTATTTCAGAAGTAGAAATTTAAATAGGAAAATAAAAATTACAGTAACAAGGAATTCAAAAACATTAACATGATATGAAACGTGGCGTACGGTATCAACGTAAGCTAGTTAGTTTTCATAAGTAACAGTTAAATTGCTGGCATCCATTTTTATTGATTCTCAAAGCTCACGGTTAAAAAGAGACAAGAGTTATTATTTACATTGGTTCCTATTTATTTTAAGTCTGATGTGGATGATTCAAAACTGGCATAGTTTAACCTTCATCCCTCAAAAGAACGCTATCAATATTATTCAATTTGTGACAAAAGCATGGATGATTTCCCTGTTATTTGCTACACTGATGAAATTAAAATTAATGACAGAGTAGGTTTGGCTTTTGTTGTCTTTGGAGTAGGTTTGGAAATGATATTGGGATCTATATTTTCAATATAGATTTCGGGATGAATGCACAGTTTTTGTTGCTGAATTTTTAACTTTGAACGTTTAAACTTCACCATTAACCCGGTACTTCTCGCTCAAGATTTGTCATACCCACCGTCCAACTTTTATTTCAAGACTCCATTTAAAACTTTTTAGGAAAATGAATAGTTTCTCGAGTAGCTGGCTTTAAGGTCATATCCTTTGAGGAGCTTTAGATTGTAGGTGAATTTTAAATGTATATTTCTGGATACCACCTCTTCTGTTACGTCATATCCAGCGCGTATATCTCCGTTGCACTTCTAAATGCATGAGCAAGCCTTAAAATACTTCTTATGCAATGGCGCATTATTGTAGTTATGATGAAGAAATGTGATATTTAAGTAATTTAATAGATACAGTACTTAATAGAGAGAGAGATAGTACAAAAGTATTTTTGGATGAAAAAAAGCCTTTTTTTACGGGGATGATGAGGAAGAATCGAATGATGAGGAGTATATAATAGCACAAGTATGGTTCATCTATTGAAATCTATCCAGGTAATTTGAGGGAGTAATTATCTCCCTTAATAAAAAGACCACACATAATGAACCATTTTCAATGGCTAGAAAATGTAATCGTTAGCCTATGGCAATATTTTTTGTGTTGTTGAACATTGCGACAATTAATGCACAAATTATTTTGTTAAGTAGTCAGAAACCACCTACTAAACATCGAACCAGACACTGATTTCTGAATTGTTTTGAATTTCGATTAACAGCAGAATGTAAAGAAAGTAGAAACTAGCAAGCAATGCTTCTACGAAATTTTTAAGAAAAAAAGAGCCAGAGAAAACATTGCACTCACTCGCGACGGATACTAAAGGAGTGTATAAACAATGTGCTGAATGTCCTAATAAAAAAAACCAGAAAAACTAAATTGACGTGTGAAAAGTATAATAAACATGTTGTATTTCCTACTTTTCTTCCTTTTCCATTTTTATATGCAGATTTTACAGTAAAAACAGAATGTAAACACTCCTGGGCATGAGATAACCTGCGCGTGAAGTTTCGGTCGTTTTTTTTTGCAAGTGAAGTGCCGGGTTAAATGGATCACTGAACAAAGTAGTTTCATCTCAGACTATCTCATTTGTACCGATTCTCTTTCTTCCTTGGATTATCTGAAGTGTATTTCTTCATCTAACAACATAATTGTCCAGACTCGAAAAAGACTTAAAAGCCTGGAAATATAAAACATCTCGATAGTTTTTGCATCTCTACGCTCACACACGGGCGTTTTTGGAAATAAGAAGGCCGCGAATGGCTTGCAAAGGCTACCACAAAGCACGAAATTAACATTGCCGTTAATATTCCAAATTCCTTTTACAAGAAGGTTAAGAAAGTAAGAATGTGGTGAAGTCTTGGAACTAAGGATATCTCATCTCAAATTAAGGGAGCTTATCAACGAAATTTTTTCACCCATTTGTAAGAGACTGCCATACTATCATTTTTATACTAATTACAAAATAACCCAATTTCTCACTGGTTATGGTAACTTTGAAAAACTTTGGTAAAAATCTATTTGAACAAATTTAATTTGGTTCCGTCATATTCCTGTGATTGTAATATGGGTGGTAAGGAAAATGTAGAACATGTGCTCTTTCTGTGTTCTGAAGGCCCTAATACAGCGTTTCTCAAACTGTGGAGCACCCCCCCTTAGGGGAGTGATAACATTACAAGGGGGCACGAGCATATAAAAAAGTCAAAAATAAAAATTTAAAAATTGCAAATTTACTGAAAGGAAGCAAAACAAAATATATATTCTGACATAATAAAAAAGTAAAATACATATTTACATTGATATATTATACTTATAAATACATCTGTACTGCATAATGTATTTGATAATTAATTTATCAATACTACGTTAAGAACAAAATTAATAATTACTAGTGACTCCCATGCACTTGTCATATTCAAAATTATACACAAAATTTAATACTTATCTTAATAATTTGTAAGATTAATAATTAAAGTCAATACTGTAGTTTTAGCATATGTAGCTTTTAGTACGTTATTTTTGAAATCGAAACATTGTTATTGTACGAAGGGGGGCGAGATGAAAGTTGGGTCACAAGTATTGAAAGTTTGAGAAGCACTGCCTTAAAATAAATGTGCCTCCGAATTTTCACCAACTTATTTCCACCAGAAGTGCTTTAAAATATTTCTGTAAATTTATTGTAAATATCTGTTGTCCTTCATGATTTAAATTTTTTCCAGTTTCTTTCCTTTGTATTGTTTGTTTTATATTTACTTCTGTAAACCCCGTGTGATACTTTGTGATGCACGGGGGTTTACGAATGTTTTCAATAAAAAGTTCTGGCAGGCAGGTTAACCCTTTATCTACTGTATTATGATGTACTGCAGTTTTTTTCCTGGGATATTTTTTTTTTGAGTCACTACATTGAAAATTAAGGGATATACATAAAAAAAAATACTCAACTTCTGGGAAATTTAATCCGTTAGAGCTAACTAATTAATTAAAGATATTCAACTGTCAAAATTAATTATGTACACTGTTTACTTAAAATAAATAATCAAATTGTTTTTAAGGTCCTCATTAACATGCAAAAAAATAAGACACTTAAATTTTGATATTAACTATTTTTTAAGAACTAAAATGACAATCTTCGCAATCCGCTCAAAAATCCGTCTGAAAACGCAATTTCTGCTAAAAACTATTCACCTTCACCGCTAAAATACGCATCATAGAACCCGTGCTGCCATTTATCTTGGAAGAGTGGATTTCAAAGAATATTCCAGCTAAGTATCGTCAGAGTATTCGTAAAAATGGTTATTCTATGTAATTTTAAAGTTATAGGGGTACCGTTGGTAGATAAAGGGTTAAACGCGCGATAATATCGCTTATTAGATTTTAAAAAAACTCCATATAATAGGAAAAAAATATATAATATTATATCAATATATATATATATATATATATATATATAAACATATTTTTTTTTTTTACTAAAAAAATCATTACCATTTTGTTAATTATGAATAGAACATATATTCATGTGAAATAAAATGTTTTTTAAAACTAGAATATAAGGCTTTCTATCTACGCAGTACATTAGTTTTGATACGTAGGAAAAAAACCTATGAATATAGACTTTTGTTTCCTCTATTACTGTAGGGTGTATAAGTAAATATAAAGATGGAGGAATATTTCTTCTAATTTTCCATACTTAGAAAGATAGAGATAGATTTAAAATGTAACTTGCTAGTGAAAATAATTCACTTAGATTATTTTCTGAGTATGTTGTGTGTTTGGTTATCTGTGAAATTATTTATTCATTTTGTTTTTAATTGTGACCTCTAAATGAGAAACTTTCAAAGAGGACTAGTAATTTATATATAGCGTTATTACAAAACGTTAACGAAAAAAAAGGTAAATAAATTGAGAGATCCCTGTAAACTTCTAGTTAAACTTTTCACGTGTTAACACTAGTCTACATATAACCAAAGCAACTAAGAAACTTTTACAGATTAACAAATGGAAATTCTCCTCCAAATTCCTATCAATCATCGTCCTCCCCACGTGACATTTATTTTACGTCATCGATGAGTCCAAAACTCTGGGAATAATTGTTTCAAATGGAATATGAAAGTAAGAAGTATTCTACAAGAATGCTATACAAGGTGCGACACACACAAAAAAAACGAGACTAAATGTGTAGCTTGAAAAAAAAGTGGAGTTGGTAGCAACTGTATTGGTGACGTCCACCCACGCATCTCCTCTATCCATGTGGCCAGTTTTGCCTTAACCGATCACTCCAGTTGGAAGTACTGCGTCATTGAACGAACACGTGCAACTACATTCTGCCGTAAAAATGTCGAATCAACATCAAGTTTCTTGTGAAACTTAAGAAATCAGCCCCGAAAACATTTCAAATATTAACCGAGGATTATTGAAATAAAGCTGTGCCTCGTGCACATATGTTTGAATAGTATAGGCGGTTTTCCGGAGGAAGGGATATTGTGGAATATGATGGACTTGTGTGTGCTAGGCGCCCAAAGTAAGCGATTACAGACCAAAGATAGCCAAAATTCGTGATATGAAGGGAGTTCCTACTCACATCAGTAGTCAGACTGTTAATCAACACTACTACATAGAAGTACTAAAAGGATCTCGTGAAAAAATTAGGAAAAAAAGACCAGAATTTGGGAATGATGGATTGCTGTTGCATCAAGACAATGCACCCCCTCACGTGGCCCTATCTTTCATGCAGTTTCTGACCAGCAAAAACATTACTGTGATGTACTCTTTATTCACCTGATTTGGCAACATGCAACGTTTTTTTTTATTTCCTACAGTTAAATGTTGCTTAAAGGGAACCGATTTTACCTCAGTCAACGTGGCAAAAATGGAAATCTCCTGGCCTTTCAAAAAACATTGGCAGCACCGAAAGCAGAAATGTATGTATGTTGAAAGGAACTACTTAGAAGTGTGATAATTCCACGGAGAACTGATTCTGTACGTAAAATGATTTACTGGACCTGTCTCTTTTTTTACCGTCATACCTCGTATATGTGACTAATGTGAAAAAGGAGCAATTTCGAGTCGAAGAAACTTTGGATCATTTGTTTTTGTCCGTTGATATAAAGTCGATAATATCAACCATACTGTTATTAATTGACTTTTAAATCATCTTATTTCAGAATTTAGGTATTACTAGATATCAGAGACTACACATTTATAAAAACATACATAAAATAATTTAGAAATATTTTTGAATACAGGAATGAAATACCAAAAACGTAGATAAGATTCATTAAAAAATAAGTTTTCTTTAACGTTTAAATGATTGAAAGAACTGTATAAATGTTTATCTTAAATAATATACAAAGCAATGACAGAGTAAAGAAATTTAATCCAAATTGCTTACGTATAAAGCTTTAATGCAGTGAATGTCAACCTAATCTACATGTCGTATAACACATAAAAAAATAAAACTACTTGTGAATTGTACTATTGTAAACTGCTTATATTTAATCCGTGAGAAGGCAAGCACACATTACAAACGTCAGTGGTCGCGCGGGATACCTGAGTCCCTTCCCCAATTCTTTTTTAATGTAGTTATTTTTATCGTACGCAATAAAAATCTTTATTTCAAAAAGTAATTTACATAAGAGAGAAAGTATGTTTACCTACTTTTAAGGACTTCACCCTTTATTTCTTCGATAATTTAAGAAAAAATCTAATCAAACTGAACTAAAATGTTTCAAATATGTGCTATTTTAATAAACACGCAAACCACAGACACTTTTCACTAATATTACAGGAATGATATTTGTACGCAAAACTCTCACTGCTGGACAGCGTAAATGCAACACCAAGAAAGACAAGAGATAGCACAAGAAAAATTATTTTGTAAATAACATGTTGACCAAGTATCAAATGATTAAATTTATAGACTTTTGTGAAGTGTGGTTCCTGCCAGAATCACTAGCCAGAGTAGCCGCCATTGTTGGAGATCACCACTGCGACACGCCTCGGCATTGATTCAGAGACTTTGAATGTGTTCTTGGAGTACAAAGACCAAGCAGCTTCCAAACGTTGCCAAAGTTGATCTGGTGTGGCAGCTGGGGGTGTAATCTGGGTCAATCGTTGAGCAACCATGGACCATCGGTGAAAGATCAGGAGAGCGAGCCGGCCAGGGAAGCAATTCAATCTGGTGATTGACGAAGAACCTTTGGACAATGCGTGCCAGCGTATGGTCGCTCATTATCCTGTTGAAATACGGCTGTTGCCAAGCCCTGAAGGTAAGGAAGACAACTGGCTCCAACACCTCGGAGGTGTAACGCTGGCTGTTTAAAGTACCGGCAATGCGTACTAGAGGAGTGTGAGAGTGATATCCAATACCACCCCATACCATAATACCCGGTGGAAGACCAGTGTGGCGGTGCATAACGCAGCTGTTCAGCATCCTCTCTCCACGGTGTCTCCAGACTCGAATCCGACCATCGTGGTGTTGCAGACAGATGCGTGATTCGTCAGTGAAGACACATCATTCCATTCTGCCGCCCCAATTCTTCTTTCATCGCACCATTGGCGGCGGAGACGTCTGTGATTCTGCGTCAAAGGTAGACCAAGCAATGGACATCTTGCGAAGGCCCACTCTGCTGTAAACGGCGTCGAATGGTACGCGCAAACACTGAATGATGCATTACAAACTCAATGTGCTGTGCTATGGTTCGTAATGTGACTGAGCGATTCGTCACTGCCATGCGCAATTTGCCTGTTCTCACGTGAAGTAGTGCACTGAGGTGGATGCAATCGACCACGTCGGTCCGTTGTACCCTCCTGCAACCAATGGTCACATATCCGCATTACAGTTGTTTGGTTTCGTCCAAAACGACTACCGATTTTCCTGAAAGATAATCCACAATCTCGGTAGGCCACTATCCTTCCTCTGTCGAACTCGGATACCTGATCAAAAGCTGATCGCTGTTTTCTACGAGACATAACTGATCTTTTTGAAAAACCGCAAGAAAAACACAATTGCCGAACTTGAAATCGTTGAAATCTCCACGCCTTAAATAGCGCTTTGAGGTGGCACCACAGGCGCACGTGATGTGTGTCTGCGGTGAAATTCTAATCATTTGCATATCTCACCTACGCTAATTCATATTGTAAATTTCATGTTATTTGCAAGTTCCTTCATGGTGTTGCGTTTACGGTGGCCAGCAGTGTATTTTGTTCAAATTTTTGTAGTCTTTTTGTCCTTTGATGATTGACAAATAGCGTGTTGATCTTTTTCTTGCTTGTGTCTTTTTGGCAGGGTGAAATGTGTCTTGTGCTACACTTATGGCCTTATATTTTTCTTGGTGGAGTTCGTTAGGTAGCATTTGAAAATTTTCCTTTCAATTCAAAGGTTTTATGTTCATCGCTTTTTTTTCAAATTTACATTCAGTATCATGACAATTATTTCATCTTCTTTCCTTGCTTGATCGGTTTCAATTTTATCCAATTTTATCCTTGGGTTGTCAGAATAACACGAGTTTTACTCATGAAAGTACAATATTGAAGCCCAGTGGCTGAGTGGTAGCGTATCACGCTTCCACACCAGAGGTCTGGGGTTCAAATACCGGGAAGGGTAAGGTCGACTCAGACTTTCATACCTTCAGTGGGTCGATAAATGTTTAGCAAGCTTGCTTGGGAACTGAGAACTTGGGATTTCACGTCAAACTGAATTCTTCACCGAAATAACTGCACATCCACCCCAGCGCAAAGGTCACTTAAACAGAGATAGACAGAGCACGCCTTGGGTCTCATGGGTAGTTCCGCCACTGAGTTCAGTTCTTTTAAGTACAATATTAATGTACTTATGTAAGTACAATGTTAAAAATTTAAGCAAAATGATAATTTATTATAGAGAAAATTATAAATGAATGGTTTTATTAATCTGTTGGAACACCTATAGCATTAAAGCATGATGTTATCGGGTGAGGCATTGAAGCGTAGAAGTCCCGCAAGATGCCCTGCGACATCTTGTTTCACAGTTGCTACAAAAGCGGCTCTAATACAACCAAACTCTAGGTTCTCCAACTTGCGGTTCTTAATAGTCATAAATTTTCTCGATCAGTGACAAAATCTGGAGATAGAGCAAGGCAAAAAGTGTAGAAAGATGACGGAGGCAATCCTGTGAATCCCTTGCTGTATATGGTCGAACATTGTCTCGTTGAAAAATGGCTCTTGGGAGCCTGGCCATGAGAGGCAACACATGTTGTTGAAGAATGTCCTGAACGTACCTCTCTGAGCTGTCATGGTATCATTGATAAATATTAGAGGTGATTGTGTGTCGTATGCAATGGCACCCCATACTGTCACACTAATTGTGGAAACAGTGAGCCGTTATATAGTGAAGACAGGATTAAGGTGTTCACCACAAAGCCTCCACACACGTACTCTATTGCCATCACTGCCCAAACTGAATCTGGATCAGTCGCTGAAGAAGACCTAACGGAGAGGACGGTAAGAAAAGGTCAATAGCAATATATGTAAGGAACATCATGATAGCAATTTTACTTCTTTATACAAGGCTGAAAGGAATTTTATATTATAATTAATTAAACCTAATAAGAAAGAAAAAAAAGAAACTGAAAAAAAATTGTTTGTTGATTTTGTTGAAAATAATCGTCATAAATATCAAATACGAAAGCCTTTTAATTCCCATGCACTAACATGAACTTGTAAATTTTTTGTCTTTATTAGTAACCAAATAATTTAGTATAAATTCATTTTGCTATGAGTTCAATGCTTAACAAAATAAAAAAAAATTTTAGTACCCGCTATTATTGTGTTTAAAACTGCTTGAGAAACGTGAAGAAAGGTTATCTCTTATTAACAAAAAAATAGCTATCTGTAATTAATAACAACGGAAATCGGCAGTTTAATTACAGGTGCTGCATACAACAATAAGAAAAAAAATATAAACGAAATTTTTTTTGTGATGTACAGGAAAAGATAACTGGCTGCACTTTTTTTCACCTTACATTTTCTTTATTTTAATAAATATGTTCTCTTTTTCTCCTTCCGTTTCCTAGTAAGGAGATAATTTGTATCCCTTTTATTTTCTTATAATGGTAACGATAAAAAATATTCTTTTTTTCTGTGTTTGAGATAAAACAGTTATGGCTGTTGTATCTTCGTAATCTTTTGTGGAATTATTCAATATAACTTGTGTAAGAAAAATTTTACATTTAAATGAACAAGGTAAAAGGAAAATTAAGGGGTTCACCCAGGTGACGGCCTGGTTTTTAAGCATTTTTAGGAATTTTTTAACTAACAGTAAAATGAGAGAACTTTACGTTTTTTATCATTTATTTATGTGTATTTTAAGAAAATGCATATAAGTTTTTAGCCACAATATCCAATAGAACGTGAGTTATAGCGCTCTGAACATACCCGCCTCGAAAAACTAGACGCTCACTTCCTCCACGAATCCGGCTGAGTGGCTTATCTGAAATTAAAAAAAAATTACCTGCGTTTTAATCTATAAGCGTAAATGTACCGAATGAGCTACACTCAATTGAAAATATTAAAAATTGGACTTTTAGTAGATGTCTGTAAAGAAAAAGTTTCGAATTTCATGGGTTTTTGTTATAAATAATAGAAGTACTTTGAATTTTGGAATGATCGCAGTCCATTTGGTATGTATATATCTGCTGAGTCTACTCTATGAATTTGAAGCCATTCGGTCAAATAGTTCTTGAGATAGGATGGAGAAAAGTTTGAAAAGCACAGTTTTGAGAAAAACGCGTTCAAGTCCGATTAAAACAATGAAAAACTTAACTCCGCACAGCTGCTGTTCTAACACCTACTTCTTTATAACGACTTCGAATTTTAAGAAAATCACTTTACCACCATATTCTAGACATGTTAAGGAAGCAATTTAGGAAAAAAAATTTTTTATTTTTTTTTAACCCATTACATGAATGAACCCTCTTAATACTGTGAAAAAGAAAGTAAGAAATAAATTCTATTTACAAAATATAAATGTAAACAACATAAACGAAAACTTAATGTTTTCTTTAAAGTATCCAATTTTGTTCCCTTGATTAAGATAAAAAATAATTAAAATTTAAACTAAATTAAATCTTTTGGTTGATAAGTAAAATAAATACAAGTTCACACAAATTAAATACGCATTACACATTTTCGGCTTCTAAAAATACATTTCAAAGGCTTAAAATCAAAGTTAACACAGATGACAACATACAATTGCACGCATTTCAGCCAATTGCAATTAATTATTTCGAAATTATCTAATTAGTTATTCAATGAATAAAACAGCATCCTAGAAGGTTTGAGATCGTGCATTTAAATGCAGATACAAAATATTCATAAATTTCGTTCGACTGTTCACACGATATTTGTATTTATCCTAAGGAAAATAGAAGGGACTACGAATGATACCATTTTGCATTAAAGCAGTAACAGTCAATCTACGGTATCATTATATTTTTAGGCATTAATCATTCAGCAACATCTTGATTATTAAAACAATTCTAATTAAATCAACATTTATCCGGAAACTTGTAGCATATCATCCAAGAATTCTCTGTTAATTGCTATGCTGCTATTGTAGCCAGGTGAAATGGACGAGTGATCTCCAAAATGTAACACCTACAATTTCAGTGTCACTTGATAAGACAACATGTTCCAATATTAGTCGCTTGAAGGGATTTTACACCCTGGTACAAAATGTTTGTCTTCCATTAATCATCGAGGGAATATTAAAGTGATAGCGTGAACGTATCAATTGTATTGTCTCATATTGTTAGATTAGTATAACTTCCAATTCACTAACAAGTTCATGTTTGCTCTAGAATCAAATAATAAGTGGTGTAAGGGTTTAGAGACCACAAGGTACACTCAATCAAGCTAAGAACTTCATCGAAAACATACAAAGTAGCAGTATCGTAATGTTGGCTGGAATTTGAATCTGGTTTGCACAAAGATGTACATCTTGAAGAGCGCTTCTGTGACGACTGTGAGATATTGGGGTGAATTTCTAGCGCATATCTTAATTCATAAATCAATATTAGCTATGTAAATTGTTTAGTTGTGAGTGCTTCTTTAGTTGTGAGTGATATTAAAAAACAATCTGAATTAAAAACATTTTTGGCGATATAATATCGAATAATTTGAAACATATGCTTCGAATATTGTAACACCATAATCAGGCAAGCCACGGTAATTGTTACGGCAGCGTTTCTCAAACTGTGGGACGTGACAACTCTACGAGAGGGGTGCGAGGATATTGAAAAGTAATACAAAATATTATTTTAAAAAATTATAAATGGACTGAAAGTTAACAAAGTACATTCTCTGACATAATAAAAAATAAAGTACACATTTACACTGATATATTAACACTTATAAATGTATCAGTGCTACGCAATGTATTTTATAATTAATTTAACTATAACAAGTTAAGAAAACAAGTTTAATAATTACCAGTGACCCCATGTGGGACTGTCATATATAAAATTATTTACAAAAATTAACACTTATCTTGATAATTTTTGTACGGTTTATAATTAATCTCTTAATTACGCGATTCGCTTCCCAATGCCAACCGTTTTCCACGTAGGAGTGAGTATGCGATGTATTGGGAGGGGGGAAGGAATAAAGAAGCAAATCCTCTAAACTAAGTAAATCCTTCGCAAACATTGTCAAGGTCCTTTTATTGCATTTCAAAGCCTTCGGAATAGTTTTATGGAAATCAGTGCACAGAAATTATCGTACTTCGGAAAACATATATATACGCTTTGATTGAGCGAGACGTTTATATACCCCTGCGGAACTTAAGAGGTTAAAGTCGTATGGTAATTTTAGCGTCAAAGTACAATATTATTGAATTCGTTATATTGCTAGTGTTTTAGGGGGGTGCGATGAAAATTATGATTGAATATTCGGTCGCGAATATTGTAACTTTGAGAAGCACTGTGTTACGATCAAGTTACGTGAGAAATTTAGAAAATTTCACTCAATGCGGCATCAACTTTCAATATTTCGCAACATACGAAAAACAGTACAGTACAGTAAAGAATTGCACTTATCATTCTTCCTATCTGACTGAGTTTTGCAACCACATGATAAGTTAGATATTTTGCTTAGCTACATATCTCTAGTAATGCTGTTGTATCTTTAGAATATATACTTTTAATTTTAATTTCTTCCCTTTCCTCGTTTTCTAATCACAGTCTTAAGTCGCTTATTTAAGACCCCAATTCAGCGCAAAAGCAGTTGATTTTCTTCCCGTGACAGCAAACATTAGTTAGCGGATTTTAATTTAAAATTGCCTTTTAACTACAACATGAAACATATATCCCCAGAATCTTCCTGACATTACGTAAATAATAAAGATAAGTTCAGGATTAATAATGGTGGTTTGGCTCAGATTCTTTTCTGTAAGATTTTTTCATGTCTACGTCCCAAGCACTTAGTGCAAAAAGAGAAAATTCAATAAATTAATTTTTTTTGTTGTAAAATAGCTCTCATACAGTAAATGAATTTTTATTTTTTAAAGCAACATTATTACCGCATTTTTAGATAAAGCAAAAATGATAATAATTTGAGTATAAAATTAAATTTATCCAATATGTATGCATTAAAACAGTACTCATTCATTATATTTTAGAATTTATTTTTTAAATTATGGGATCATATAATAAATATATAATACTTTATATTGTTTAAGATATCCGACTACATTCGGAACTGTGACTTTAAAAAAGCGCATAAATGGACAATTTTCATGATATTTAGTGTCACAGATTAGAATACATGTATAAAAATGTTTTTAAGACATTTTGACAAAAAAAATTATTTAAATACAATATTTTGGCAAAAAATTAACTTAGAATAATCTTTTTTCAAAATGTTTTCTCCCTTTATAAAAAATTCTTCTAAAATAAAAATATTTCCCTTATTTAAGGTAAAGACTTCTCCAGAGAGTTTGAACTGAGATTTTTAAAGAATTCACATGACTTTCAGAGTTACAACCAATTGAAATATAATTATCGGCGCTTTTTTCTTAAAATTTCACCCTTCTGTTGTCGTAAAACATGGATAAACCCACTTCTGAGCTATATATTTCAAAAATTCCATTTGAGCCTTTGAATAGAGGTCTGAGCTATATACAGGCAAAATATTATTATAATCGAAGCTTTTTCACAAAAGTAGAATATTTTGAAAATGCGTCATTCTATGTTCATTTTTTGTCAAAATATTGTACTTAAATCATTTTTTATTGTAATAATATTCTTAAAACAATTATATATACATTTTCTAATCTAAGCGACACTAAATATCATAAGTATTATCCATTTATGAGCTTTTGAAAAATCGCGGTTCCGAACGTAGTCCGATACCTTAAAGCAGTGCTCCGCAACCGCGGCCCGCTGAGGTTGGGACACGTTGATTGTTTATATTTTAGATTGTTTTGATTTAACAATTTTAATTTAGTTACATTTAAATATGCCTTCAGAATAAAAAATAGTTACACCAAAAACAAATAAAAGTGATTTAACGTGGAATATTAAGTGATTTCCGTGGAAAGTAGCGCATATCCGAGAGAAATGCACCACTTTAAATAAAATGGCAATAATTTAATGTTCTTTAGGCGGCCCGTCACCATTTGATCCACGGACCGGTTCCGGTCCGCGGACCGGGGGTTGCGGATCACTGCCTTAAAGTATATATATAAATATATATATAACGGGACTTTAAAACTGTAACTCTAAAAAGGAGTATCCAGGAAGTCACTGACAAAAGCTGCCTCTTTGGACACTCCCCAGCTTTATATGCCTTCTACTTTCAGTGAGGTGCTGTCCGACAGTAAAAAAAGCAAAGAGATTTCTTGAGAGTTTTTCCTGAACATGTCTGATTCCCACGAAAACGCACTAGTGGTGGTCTAGTCTTTGAAGGTCCTAGAGGACAGCAGACTTGCATCACTCGAATTGCCAGAGAGAGAGTTATATTTAAGTCGCACTATAAAGCTACGAGAGGCTTATTGGTGACAGACCTCGTAATTTTGAACCACGGCCAAGTGACAAGGACGCGACACCTGAATTAGCACACCTCTCTCCTAATTTCCATACCACTCCAACAGAAGGACGTTTGAGCCTCGACATATGTTACGTGTATTGGCCATCTCTGCAGGGTGTATCTTTAGCGGAACTAGGTTCGAACTCAGGACATACCAGCCACGAGTCCATGACCAGCCCAGTGGGCCAATCAGGGGCTAAAAAATCGGTCCTGCTAAATTTCAAGTCTGTAGGTCCAATAGTTCAAAGACGGGAATCTGCAACGCCTCTTAAGCCCTTGCTACACCTCTTTGGGTCCATTCAAGTAAAAAAAGGAACCTTCTTCATGGATGGGGAGTAGAGAGCTACTACACCATGTAATTTCTTGTTTGGAACTCATTTCTGAGTTTAAGCGGCACACACATTGTACACTTTCTTTTATAATATATATTGATTATTTTATCTTTTAAGAAACTGCATGCAAATTTGATAATACGTTAATTTAAAGTAGTTTAAAATGCATTGTGATGTGAAATGCTGCTTTGAAAATGGCCAAAATAAGTAATAAAGAAGAAAAAAATTAAGTCAATTCCTTTTTAGATCAACAAAGAAAGATTTTATTTTAGTTAATTAAATTTAATTAATGAATTAATATTTGAAAAAACTGCTTTTACATCAAGTGTCATCCGCTGCAAGTTTAAAAAAATGTATTTGAACTTGAGTGGAGGAATAAAACTATAAGTATTTGAAGTCAAGAAAAAATTCGCTACAAAAACCTACTGGCGCCATCTGTGGCAGCTAGTTCTAAATTCTTCAGAAATAATGTAGAATAAATTTAAAATTAAAAAATAAAATTTAATTAATGAATTAATATTTGAAGAAACTGTATTAATATCAAGTGGCATTCACTACAAGTTTTAAAAAAAAATGTATCAGAATTTGAGTGGATGAATAAAAAGTATTTTATTAACGACTGAAAATTTCTACAAGATACATATATAAATATATACATATATATAGGGAGAGAGTGAACTATTAGTAGGAATAGAAAAATATGTGCTAAATTCTGTGGTTAACATCTTTTATTTTAAAAATTTACATATTGGTAGTAAGGCCTTTACAAATAGTTCGAGTTCCATCCACAGTTCGATCCCACAACCAAAGTTTTGACGCTTAAATCTATTCAATGCAAGCTCTCGTCGAATACCAATATTGCCATGATTTAATTTTGGCGGGAGTACCAGAAGTAAATTGATACTCAAGGGATCTTTTATATGCTATATAATCATATGAAATACATGCCTACGATTTTTGCGTCCAGAAAGTCTATCGACTGTACTCGAGATCGAACCTACAACCTTAGGCTTACGAGGCAGGCACTAACTCAAAGTTGTAAAGCCAGTTTATTAATCTTATTACTAAAAGGAATTATAAGAAATTTGAGCAAGATTTTATTTCTTACAGTCGTATTCAGTTTTCAGGTGAATAATTTTCTAAAAACACGAAATTCACTTCATAAATAAATACTATTCTTATGCTATTATTTTAAAATTTTCTATAGTTGCCTATTTAAGAGAGATCACGCATGTGACGGCCTGTTTTTAAGCATTCTTAGTGAATTTTTTTGATGACCATTAAAAAGATAGAGCCTTAAGTTTTTTTTATCATTTATTTGTATGTATTTTAAGAGTATTATATAAATTTTCAGCCAAAAATATCCAATGGGACGTGAGTTATAGCGCTCTGAACACATCCTCCTCGAAAAAATAGACGCTCACTTCCTCCATGATTCCGGCTGATTGGCTTTTTAATCTATATATCAGCTTAAATGCACAGAATGGACGATACTAAAATGAAAATATCAAAAGTTAGATTTTTGGTTGACCTCTGAAGAAAAAATTTCAAATTTCATGGTTTTTTGTTGTTTGTTGTTTTTGTTTTTGTTATAAAAAAATAGAAATATTTTGAAGTTTGGAAAGATCGTAATCCATTTGGTGCGTATATTTGTGCTGAGTCTAATCTTTAAAAATTTGAAGTCATTTGGTCAAACCGTTTTTGAGATATGATGGAGGAAAGTTGGAAAATACAGTTTCGAGAAAAACGCATTTAAATTTTGAAGTTCGATTAAAGCAATGAAAATCTTAACTTAGTGCTCTTAACAGCTGCTTCTTTATAATGACTTCGAATTTTAAAAAACATTTTGCCACCGTATTCTAGACATGTTAATGAAGTAATTTATGAAAAAAAACATTTTTTTTAACCCATCACATGGATGAGCCCCCTTAAACTACCCTAAATATTGCTTTTACTTTTTTAATCATAAAATATATACTCTTACTGATTTCCTTATAACTATATATCCACAAACGTAACATTCTATAATGCTGAATAAATAATGTTTATTATAAATGGAAAACAGGTCTAAATAATTTCTTAAGCAAAAGTGCTGTAAATGCAAAAAGTTTTCTTAAGAGTAACAACAAAATTATAAACGTGAAATAATTGCACTAGAGTATGAACATTAGTTTTATAATATCATATGATAATTTTGAATAAATGTATATATACATTGTTTGAAGTATTCCCTGTTCTTTGATTAAGAAACAACATTTATTTCGTAAAAAGTTTATTTTGAAAATAAATATTTCTCCATTATTTAACATAACAATAACAAAAGTAACTCAGACGCTGAAAAACTTCATACAGAGAGCCTTAAGCATTTCAAATACATTTACAAAAATAATTCTCTAATTTATTTGAAGGAGCAAACTGTTTTCTGACATGTAAAAAGGAAAACAAATACGCTTCATTAAAAAAAATCACTAAAATGAAAATAACAGAAGCTTTTTTGTAAATTTATTTAAAGGAAGGGAAAGCAAGAACTCAAAGGAGGGGTGAAAGTAAAAGACTAAAAAGAATATCTTAATCAAATTGGAAAACTATAAAACACAAAATATAAATTATTGGTAATTTAAAGTTTGGAAAAGAAATCGTTACAAAAAAGGTCTGGTAAGGTTTGTTAATGTTGTTTTCTGGAAAATTCTTACTTATTACTGTTTCGCCTTTTATTATATTATTTGCAAATTTGTTTCAGTACTTGTGCATTTGAATATTGAAATTAATTTAGTGATTTTTATATGTTTTTGTATTATAATTGTTTTTACTTATATTTACTTAGGGCGCGTTGGAAAGTAAGTTTTATATATGTTTTTTATTATGTTATTTCTGAAACTTTTTGAATATTTTGATGTTACCTTTCACTCTCGTCTTTTGCTTTAGTACAGGGTATTGTGACGGGCTCACGCGTCTTTTCATTAACATATTCTTTGGGTTCTCTGAGGCTAGAATTAATGGCAACTCTTTTCCGACCAAAACTCAAGAAGTGAAGCGTGAATGAAAGATGCAAATTAGAAAGCTTTTAAATATCAGAAGTTAGAGTAAGAGAGGTGGCAATTTGGGAAATGTTATGATAGTTCGTGATTCAATTGTGAAGTGACAGCCAACAGAGTTATTCCTGACATAGAACCATTAGGTCAAGGTGCATACCATTGCACTCCTGTAAATACGCAACTTCCAGTAAGATTAGATCGTCGATCGAAATTAAGGTAGGATTGACTATTTAATATTCAGATCTGTAATAGAATTATAATTGAGCTAATTTTCCTAATACATATTCAAATGTTAAATACTTCTTTTTAACTTTAATTATCTAGTTATTGCACATAAAATGCATAATTACAAATAATATGCTAAAAATTTTGGGAAATGAAAACATTGCCTTTTTCAGGCATCATATAGTACAGGGGTGTGCGGACTTTTCCAGGGTACAGGCTACTTCTAATGTTTTTAAGGTGTTGCGGTTCACTCAGTGGCGTATGTGTGGTCCTTTTGTATTAAAATTGCATGTTTTTGTAGCACTTGTTTTCGACATTGTACCCCTCTTTTAAATATGACAAAATACTATTTTTACTACAAAAATTGAAGTAACACAAAATTATCAAGTTGAATGCTTGAAAAACTATGAAGAACTGCTAGACCGTGGACGTATTCAATGCATCGAGTTGGGAAGATACGAGAATGGATGAAACTGAAACCGTCGTACTATGTACTTAATTTATTCGCTTTCCGAGTCCTGCGCCATCGCAGAACATGACTTGAACACAAGAACCAAAACCCGTGGAATCATGGAAGAGCTCTGATCTTCAACATTTATTCTCCCCTTAGGAGAATTTTTCCACCACAGTGGCATTGAACATGTTAAGAGTCATCGCGCGCGTTCATTTCCAATAAAGGTACTCGTGTTGTCTACACATTTATCCAATCATTTGCTTAAGAAAACACAGTCACATCGATTGTGAAAAGACTGTCCTAAAATCTAGCTGGTATCAATGTTCCATAAATAGGTTTCTTTTAGCAAGCTGTCTTAGTAAAGACGGTCACCCCAAAATGTCTTGGTGGTTCACCGATCGATCGCGATCGACAACCCTTTATCTACCGACTGTACTTATGAGTACCACTCACTTTAAAATTACATGGAATAACCATTTTTACGAATACTCTGACGATACTTAGCAGGATTATTCTTTGAAATCCAAGATATAGTATGGCAGCACGGGTTCTGTGATGAGTATTTTAGCGGGGAAGGCGAATAGTTTTATAGCGGAAATTGCGTTTTCAGCTGACAACGTTTCCAGCGGATTGCGAAGATTGTCATTTTTGTTCCGAAAAAATAATTAATGTCAAAATCTAAGTGTCTTATTTTTTTTTTTATGTTAATGAAGAGCTTAGAAAGTGATTCGACTATTTTTTTTAAGTGAAGAGTATGTATATAATTTTACAGATGAATATCTTTAATTAAATAATTAGCTCTAACTAATTAAATTTCCCAAAGTTGAGTATTTTGTTTATGTATATCCCTTAATTTTCAATGTAGTGATTCAAAAAACAATATTGCACGAAAAGAACTACAGTAAATCATAATGCCGTAGATAAAGGGTTAATGCCCATCCCGATATAGCATAATTGATCAAAAATCTGTTTTAGAAAAATACATTAAAATTTACACTAGAGAATGAAAAAACTGGTTTTCCAGAAAATGTAGTGTTTAAATTATATTCTCATTTCTTGAGTACTTATGCATAAGTGTCGTAGAATATCCATATATCAATAGAACATTTCAGCATTTTAATTTTAATTTATTAGAGACTAAATCTTCTAAGATGATTCTAAAGAAACTTTCAATTATTTAAAATTTATTCCGGTTTCCTTTTGAAATTAGCAAAAATAAGATATTTTTCAATTCAGCAATGCTAATGGTACATAGTATGGATACCTCGAAGCTGACTTAGTTTTATTTTAAAAAATAAAAACAATGATATTGTCTTAGAGCCTCATATGCTTTTAGATGTTTCTTCTCATTAGACTGAAACGATAATTTAAATCTTAAAATTTCACAAAAGTGTATAAAAATGTATTAAATTCTTAAATGAAATGAGTATCAAAACATTTAACTGATAGATCAAAAGAACATTGAAAGATAAAAAAATTTTGATACAAATTTTTTCAATTGATAATGATGAATAATTTCCCCAGAAACCTTCATTATTTCAAAATCTTGTAGTATGAAATTGATAAAAAAATTTTTGAATGAATCTCAAAACAATAATATTTGCCTTAGAAATTATAAGATTAGATGAAAGAATACTTTGTCCCACATTTTGGATTCTATTTTGAGTAGTGTTTTAAAATTATTTAACCATTTCTGCTTTTAGAACGTTACGTTATGTAAAACTGTTTAAAACATTAGCACTATCCAAAACAAAAATACTCATTCCTTACGAAAAAGTCATATTTCCCTTTAATATTATTTACTCATCTTTGATAAACCAAGCGTAAACCAAATAGAAGCTTCTACTCTAGTTTTAATAATTATCACTTGTTAGTCTAATGCAAAGTACTTGTGTGTGATCTGCATTTCAAAGTTATGAACTCAACGTTCGAAGATTTACTTTTCTCATTTGCTTTGTTAATTAGCATCGCAACCGAAAAAGAAAAAAATTGCAATTAAAAATTCTAATTTAGAAGAGTGTTGAAGATCTATCAACAAACATATCTTAATTAAAAGGAGGAAGCGAGAAAACGTTTCCGAGCTCATTAATTAAAATAAAAATATACACTTCGTAAAATGATACTCATGAATGCTTATTTTCTAAAGAAATGCATGTAAATGTATAGTTCGATGGTAGTCACACTTTTTAAAGCTATTCTCTTAAACTTCCAATGCCTTCATAAACTAATATTCGGAGCTTTATTGTTACTAATCCTCGGATAACATTCTTTTCAAGATATATTTCTGGGATATCTGGAACAACAATGTGTTGTTGCTGGAAATATATTCTTCATTTAAAAATATTTTGTAAAAGTTCAATAATCGGAATAAGTATGAAATGCGAAAATAATAAATTAAAAAGTTTTGTTTACTGTGCGATCAACAAGTTAGATGAAAAGTGCAAAGTGATAATTTTTGCTGGAAAGAATTTGTGATTTCAAAAAGAACACTTCTTTCTACATATGAAAATAGTCAGTTATTAAGTTATGATTATTAATTATATTTTTCTGTCAATACCAAATTTCACTTTTTCTAAAAATGTTGAATTGTTTGCTCATTATGGAGGATTAAATCAGAAAATAAATTCAACATATTTCACAAATACAACATAGTTTTACTGTACATTTCATAAGCCATCGCAAAAATAATTTTCAACAATTCTTTAAGTTTAATTGATGGAGTAAAAAGCATGAAACTGAAATAAATTTCAAGTGTGCTCCGGAAAGGATCTACCACAATTTTTGAATGTAATCAAATGAAGCTAGGAAAGCGTGGTTTGTTGCATGTATGCTGGTGATTCAAATACGACATTTTTTTCTGCCAATAGGAGCTGTCAATCGCCTGAAGACCACAGATGAATAAGTGTAAGTGAGCGTGCGCAGATTTTCGTTTTTAGACAAATGATATAATTTGTCTAAAATGAAAATATTTTAATTAATTATATAGTCACACAATTAACTAAATTTTTTGAAGCTTTCCAAGCTGAAAATTTTATTTGTAAAAGGAACCAGATAAACGAACAGAAAAGACATCATACAGAATACAATAAATCATCTGCGTGCTATGGGAAAACCACTGTTATAATGTTGTTTCTAAAAGTATTAGAATCATTTTGAGAGGGATTTTACAGTGCTTTTGCGTCAAATTGACCACCTGATCGAAATCGTGTAAAGTGAAGCGTCACTCATTGCTCTATAATGAATTTAAAAAAAGGAGCTTCTCCTTTTACCACCCAAAGCTTGAAAAACGATGGTGTAAGAAAAACAAATGTCAAAATTCTGCTTAGCAAACGTTTTGCAGTGGAAGTATTACAAACAAAAATTGTTATTCTATCAACATGTATAATTTGAATTGAACAGAAAGTCGGTGAAAAAACAATTCATAGGTAATTAGGTATGAGTAGCGAATTTAATTTCATAACAAATGCCCCTTTGAATATCAAATAGATATAAAGAGCAACAGTAATTTTTTGAGTGTTGTGTTAAAGAAGCTATTATGTTTTATACTTTTGGTCCGAATCTCAAGCTAATAAAAATAGATATTAGAACACAATTTTATTTTTTCAATATATTTTCCTCTTCTCGATTAATGTCTCCGTGTCAATTTATATAGGTAAGGAAGTTGATAATTTTAAAATGGAATTTATTATAAACTAACATTTTCAAATATTTTATTTAAATAATAAATTATTTAAATAAAATATTTTGACAAAAAATGAACATAGAAATTACCAATTTTGAAAACATTCTCCTTTTACGAAAAATGCTCCTATAATAATAATATTTTGCCCTTATATAGCTGAGACCTCTGTACAGAGACTGAACTAGGATTTTTGAAACATATAACTTAGAAGTGGATTTATCCATATTTTATAGTACAACAGAGGGGATAAACTTTTTAAAAAAAAAAACGCCAATAATTATTTCAATTGGTAGTAACTCTGAAAATAATGTGAAATTTCAAATAAATCTTAGTTCAGTCCCTCAGGAAAAGTCTTTACTTTATACAAATATATATACATATATATATATATATATTATTAATACAGAAAGCATTTTTATAAAAGGAGAACGTTTTGAAAATAGGTTACTCTAAGTTAATTTTTTGCCAGAATATTGCATTTAAATATTTTTTTTTGTTATAATGTCCTTAAAAGAACTTTATACATGTTTATTGTAATCTAAGAGATACTAAATATTCCAAAATATTATCCATTAATGCGCTTTTTTAAAATGATGATTCCGGACGTAGTCGGATACCTTAAGAAAAGTTATCATTATTATTATTTTTTATTCCTGACCAATGTTGGACGTAAAGAGTTGATTTGTTAGAGCTTTACAAGAGGGAAGAATGTATTCTATTTTTTACTATTCTTACTTATAGAAGAATAACAATATATTGTTCTAAGCATTTTATTAGTTTTGAATATTTTTCAGTGTATATGAAATTATCTACTCTGTGCCCGTTTACAATTTTGCCGTTAATTTTTTACAAATATGATTGTGAATTACAATTAACTAAAAATTCCAACATACTGTAATTCCTTATCTATACATATAAATAAAAATGAAGTGTCTGTTTGTAATTTGAAATTAACAGCTTTTTACTAAATGCATTTAAAATTATATACGGTACTTATATGAAAAAATCAATTTTTAAAAATTTTGTCTGTCTATTTTGTCTTCGGCCTGTCTGTTTTTTCCGGCTAATCTCTGAAACGGCTAAACCCAAATTTTTAACAAAATTTTCCACTGGCAGATAGCTAATGCTATAAAAAATTTTAACTTAAACTACTTTTATTATAAAAAAAAAATTAGGGTTCTGCAAAAAATAAAATTAAAACCAATGAAATGGTGAACAATATCTGTTTCAAATTGGGGATTATTTTTTTTTCCCAATGGGATTATTTATTTCAATGGGGAATTTTTTTTTATTCAATGGGGATTGTTTTTTTTTTTTGGAGCGTTCTGTCTTAACGTTTTCTAGTAGTTTTATCAAACTTTTTGTTTGATTTCGGTTATTTTGACACCCCGCGATTTTTTCCCATTCATGTGTGTTTTCTGATTTTAAAGTTTTTAAGTCCTCACACCATCGACAGTGTCAAAGGTCATGCATTCCTCTCCCCCTCCCCCCTTTTTGCAGATCCGTTTCACCCTACTGTTACATGACCTGTTTTGAACGGGTTGCATTCAAAGTTTATCATCATTCCAATGATTTCTTTCTCTCAAGAACACGGAGCAACATCAATTTTTCTATAACATAGACAAAATTTTAAGTTTAAATTTGGAATTTTTTGAGTTTTACGTCATTTGATTTCCCCGCTTCCGCATTTTAAAATAGGGGTTTCCCTTTCTTTTTCCCTTATTTTTTTATTTTTTTTTTTGCCAAACACTGCATAAAGCAGTCACAAAATGTTTCCCGCAAGTGTAAGTGTATGGGGGGGGATCGCAGAGAAAAAGGTTGTTTTATTTAGTCAAGTACGTATAGGTAGTTTTTTAAAAAATAAATTTTTTTTGGTTTTAGGTAAAAAAGTTCACTTACACCCTTAAATTAAGTGGTTTTTTCAAAACTGTAAATAAATTTCCATTTATCCGCGTAATATATACAATATAATAATATTTAATTGAATAATATTTATATTTGGGAATATTTTATACTGAAATCGAAGAATAAAAAGTTTCTCGAGTCAAAAGTATTTTTATTTTTTAACCCTTCCGTTTTAATTCAAATTTTTTTGTTACATTTTCAATGTTTTTTTTGCGATGAGACCTTTAAATAATAATTTGAAATCAAATTAAAAAATCGTTAGGGTTTTTTTTCATGAAAATATTATGTTTTTTATTTTTCTTTTTAAATTTGATAAATTTAATTTTTGGGGTTTTTTGGGGAAAAAATGTACTTTTTTCACCCTTTAGCTATACCTAAAAAAACAAATTTTTTCCTAACCATACAAAAAAAAAAGAATTGAAGTGTGTTTTTAATTTGAAATTAACAGCTTTTTCTTTAAAAGCATTTAAAAATATATACGGGACTTTTATGTAAAAAATCAAGTTTTTAAATTTTTTTTCGCCCATCTGTCTGTTTTTTCCGGGGTAATTTCTGAAACAAAATAGACCGAATTTGACAGAACTTTCACTTGGGAGATAGGGTGATGTTACTAGGAGTAACTTAGGCTACTTTTATTTTAGGTTTGGGGTTCCCGGAAAAAAAAATTAAAAAACCCAAAAAAACAATGAACAACATCCGATTTTAAATAGGGATTTTAAATTTTTTATTATTTTTTAAAAGATTGTTCATTAAATTTAAAAATTGTACATAGAGAGATTGTTCAATAAATTAAATATTTTTTGGGACATGGGTTTTTTTTCAATAAATTCAATATTGTATTTGAGAGAATTAATATTAACGTATTACCATCCCGATAAAAAAATTTTTTAAACTATTTTGCCGCTTATTACTCAAAAAATTTTTAAAAAATGGTTAAAATTTTTTCCCGAGCAGAAGAAAAATGTTTTCAAAAAATTAAACTCAAAAGAGAGTTACGATGAAATTATAAATTTAAAAAAACCTTTTTTTCAGCTGTTATACCCACCGACTTTAAAATTTTTTCAAACATGGTTTTTTTTTCAGCTGAGATATGAAAAGCTTTTTTTTAATTTTCAATTCCCGAAAAATTTAAATCATTAAAACCCCCTTTTTTCCCCGGGGGGCTCCTTTTATTTTTTTTTTTTTTCAATTCACCCGTGTGAACAACGGGTATACCAGCTAGTCTTCCATAAGACTTTAAGGATTGATTACAAGGATATCACGTACTTTTATCAAAAATTTAATGAAAATAATAAACACAAATATAAATTCCTATAAATTATTTAAATTACAAATAAAAATACTTTCGAAGCTTAGAAAAGGAAAATATAACCCTAAAATAATGTCCAAGTCCTTATTTCCTCAAGAACTCAAGTTTGTATTGAAAATTACAATGAAAAACATTGAAATGCAAAATAAATAAATATATTCTTATCGAAACTACAAAATCCGAATATGGAAATTTTTCATGCATTTATTCCCAGAAAGATTTTTCTTGAAATAAAATATAGACATAGCTAAGGTACATACAGTTGGTTTATGGTGGTTTTAAATACAGATTCGCATTCTATTTTGGTTTTATTATCTTGAACTTCAGTTTTGTTTTGGAATTATTCTATTTAGGTAATCTTAGAAAAGCATTACGTAGCATCAGAAATTCTGATTAAATTATTTTTTTTTTAAAAAAAAAAAAGAGGATTAAAAATTTTTAAAAATACAAATAAAAGAAGGATGAACGAAAACTATTTGATGGAAGATTGCTGAAGAGATAGGTTTGAATTTATTCAAAAATCTTTTTTAGTTATTATATCTTATTTTTTTCCTTGTTTATGTTTGCATTCTTTAAAAAAGTTTTATTGATTTAAAGTCCTCGTAGTTAAGAGAAATAAGGAAAAACTCTTACACATTTTTTGAATTTTTTATTTACTTAAGGTTGTTTAAATTGGATTTTTTAAAAAAAAACTCTTAAATCTTTCTTATCTTAAATCATAAGCCTAGACTCTGCGATTTCTTTTATTACGCAGCACTAAATTTCAGGATTAAATGACTTACAAAAATGTTTGCAGTTTATTTGATGGGGTTTTTTTGTAAAAAGTTTTGAATATTATTTCAAAAGTAGATTTCTAAATAAAACATTTTTTTAGCAATCTGGGATTCAGAAACGTTTCAATTCCATGCACTTTTGTGGGCTCACTATTATTTAACTTAACCCTTTGACCGGAACATCATTTTTTGCCGCACTGAGAAACATCCGTCTGACAGACGTGTACGTAAGTGTTTTTGAATTTTATTACCTTAAGGACTGTTTTAAATGTCCTTATAGCTTATGAAATTGAGTAGAATTTTTAATATTTAAGTTTTTTATGTGTGAGGCACACTCTATATTAATTTTTATTTATATCATAAGAACTGTGACTAGTGTTTTTATAAAAACAAATTAGAAATTATTTATATTCATGTAAAAGTAAGTAAACATGATACCAAACACGAAAAAACAGTTGGAATATCCGTCTGATAGACGGTGATAGATAAGAAAAATAGAGTTGAAAAAATCCCCATGTACCACCACGTGATCCTCTCACTGGGTAGTCCAACTGAAGATGTCAACGCAGCCCACCCCAAAAATCATACTCCAGCGTTATCTACAAGCATCAAAGCAAATCATCCTAGTCTGAGAGACGGATGTTCCGGTTATAGGGTTAAAGTGATCGCATAAAAGTTAAGGAACAACGTAATTGTTGTTTATTGAAGTAAAATATTTCTTTTTTTCAGCCACACAAAGAAGTCTCTACATGTTTATTTATATCATTTCAATCACAAATTTCTCATTAAAGACTTTTCTGCATAAAAACCAGAACTTTATGTTTAATGAAATAAAATATTATTTGAAATGTTCATATGTAACTAGCTGATTTTAAAGTGCATTTCACGAAATGTTTTAATAATTATTATTAAGCACACCATATGGTTAATGAAAGCTTTTATACCCTCCATAACGGTCAATTTTTAAATTATAAAAAATTCTTTTTTATATGGTTCTACAGACCTAGATACATTATACATGATTTTATTTTTCCCTTATTTATTAGAAGCAATTAAGAATTAAATTATTAATTTATATATATATTTACAATGCTAAATATGAATTACATAAATGAAAATTTTAACTCTAGTAAATATACGAGGTAGGATTCAAAAGTTCCCGGATTGAGCATAAAATGTAGGAAGCTTTTAAAGTACAGGGACTACGACATCATTTCTGTGTTATTGCATATTATTATTATATATTCTTCGTCTTTTCTAAAAAAAAGTTTGTTGGTCCAAATCACGAGATCGGTGAGTCGCCATGGAGTCGTATTTTGTAGGAGGATGCATTTAGTCATCGGCGATTGATAGAAATTGCGTTTGTTGAGCAAATAATGAACATTAAATTTGTGTTCGTTTGCGAAGAAGTGCTACGGAGACTTTCAAAATTTTGAATCATGTGTAAGGCTGTGATACATTATTGCAAAAGCAAGCTTTTCAGTGGTATTGACATTTCAGAGAAGGCAGGGAAAGTGTCGAAGACAACAAACGCTCAGGACGTCCGCAGACTTCCTGCACCGCTGAAAACATCAAGAAGGTTTCTACGGCGGTACGTAAGAACGGGCCTCAAACAATAGCAGTGTAATGTCCTAGCCATTCAAGTGAGGGAACTTGATTAGTATTTTGAGGGTTTATTTTCAAACACGCAGGACAGTTCACAGACAGGAAAAATGTACAGTATTTACACGTGTTAAGTAAAAATCATAATTAATCCGAGTTATGACATTTGCAGAGTAATAAAGCAAGTCGGTGTGGCATCCAAATTCCGCTCGCTGGTGGAACAAAAAAAATACAATCTCTATCGTTGAGAGGAAATCACTCTTACCAAATCTCCACACTACGCTCACTGGCAGACCACAAAAATCGACCACTCTCGTCGAGAGGTAGTCACTGACTGCCTCTGGGGTGGCACTTGCGCATGCGCAGTGCTCCTGATCAGTCCGCGTTGCCACCAAGAGTTTCAGAACGGATCTAGAGTTCGTTACAGCAGAATCAGTTGGGATACCCTCGGCTACATGTCAAAGGATACTGAATAAGAATCTTAACACTTATAGGGTGTGTCAACATATCATTCGCCGCATGTTAAACGAAGATCAATCTGGAGATGAAGTTAAAAGTGCATCGCAGGCTGAATTAAAAGGACATAACTAAAAATTGATTCCAGAAATGTTTCGATGACCTTTGCAAACTATTTGAAAAGTGTGCTGTTACTCCAGGGTCTTATTTTGAAGGAGGATGTGTTTCGGCTGTTTAATTGGTAATATTTTTAAGTTATATCTCAGTCCGAGAACTTTCGAATCCTACGACGTCCTATGTATTTCAAAATTAATGAGTATGATCTAAAAAAAAACCTTGACAGGAAGGGGGATCCTCATCCTAGGGAAATAACAAACAGAAAATGACAAAACATCCGAAAAATATTTCAACATTAGATAATTTACTCCATCCAGGTTGTTTTATCAAAAATCATTGTTGAACAAGAAATATAAATTCAATAATAAAATTAATCCGATTCTTAATTCTACCTTATTAAAACAATTTATTTAATCCTATCGTTCTTTCTGAAAGCGCCTAAGGCATATGATGGAATGTTTATTCAACTTTTATTATCGAGGGAATAACTGTTTGTAATTACTAATAAAAGTCTTCGACTGCTTAATTAAAGATGCTGGATCACGCTGTTGCAAAAAGCGATGAAAGGATGGTTTGCTTTGTGATATCTAAGAATGTATTTTTTCCTTTCGTTCAGTATTTCCTTTTTCTTATTGTTCCGTTTTCAAGTTAATGGAATTTTTCTCTTTAACCTCCTTTCTCACTTTTAGTTTCTTTCCCCTTCCTTCTGTTCCTCTTTTTTTTCGTTGGGAAAAAATATGCTGTGTTTTTTGCGATGAAACAATTATAACATTTCCGTTTGTGGGGGGTTTAATCTCGACCAATATCTTTCATAAGCTTACATCCAAATAGTTAATTCAAAAACTTGTGGTTAATTGGATTTAAGTAAAATAATTAATAAAACGTAAAATTATTTAACATTCCTAACTGTAACATTTTTAATAAATGCTTTGACGAGAATTGAAAGTAGTTTAGTTTATACATATTCTAAGCATACTTTTGAAAGTTATTTATAAAATTAAAACTATTTAAATTATTTGAATAACTCGAATTTTAAAATTCGTTCATTGATTGCATGCCATTCAAACTGCAACACCCAAAAAGAAGCATCCAACAGGCTGAAAATGGGCTATTTACGAGGACCTTCGTAAATCATGGGTGCTAGAAGCACCCCCTACATGCACTTCAGAAACGGAGAGCACAGAACACTGCTTTTAATAGTATTCTCCCATAGTTCCAATGTGTGAGAAGCTGCATTGTACAGAGTGTCCCTAAAATAGTGTCTAAACTTTTCACAGACAGGTTCTTCGTTGGAAGTACATAAAAAATGCCCACTATAACTGCGTGATCCATAGTTTACGAGAATAATACGAAAAGCAAAGTATGACGTCACAGCCGTATTAGACACACCAACAGAAGTATTTGCAAATGTTTAGAAAGGCAGATGTTCAAAGTGTGTGTCTGCCATGCATATCGAGACAAATTTGAGAACGTCATGGGATGGATGAGTACCCACGTCGCAGTACAGGATCACATGTAGCATGCAGACGAGTAACCAAGTCCGTTTGTGTAGTCACTCCGTCGTGATATACCAATTATTTACGTCACTACATCTCGATACAAAAATTCCAACGGTATGAGATCTAGAGATTGTAGCTGCCACAACACTGAACCTCAAATTCTATCCAGCGACTGAAGTATGCCATATTCAACTAATCACGTTCAGGAGCACAAAAATTTTGTGCAGTCCCATTATGTATCATCATTCATTCATCTCCATTCATAATTATTTACCTCATTTTCCTCGTTAACTACGGATCCTACAGGAACAATTCTTTGGGGATTTGTATGTACTTACAACAGGAACCTAGCTCTGCAGAGTTTGGGCACTATTTTTGGAACACCCTGTATATCTTGCTGAAGAAGACTGAAGTCAATCGAGTATATTTGTAAGTATGAAGTAAGTAAAATCCTTATGAGAAACCCTTGAACTTAAACTCAGAGAGTCAGGTCTGTAATAGGGGTTTAAAGACGAAAGTAAATGGTAACACTAACCTCGTCACACCACCAAAAATAAGCACAGGCACGGTGGGCTCATAACAAAGATGAATAGCATGGAAACATTGAGAATCCTATCGCAAGAATCGTGGTATATTTCTTTGCAATCTGTTATCCCGTGTCATTTAACACATCGCTTACTGCAGAGGGAAATTTTAGTAAGGCATCCGTTGCTATAATTTTCTTTGATTGAGTTTCAATGCACGTGTTTGTAATAATACGTCGAATGCCAGACATATATGAAAGAGAAGATGATTTTTTAATATTTATTTAATAAACTGTAATGTCATTTAATAGATTTGACATCTCTGAATAGTTCTGCAAATGTTTTCAATAAATTACGACACCAAAATAAATTACTCACATTCATCATGTTTGTCACGAAAATTAAATAATACACAAATTAGTAAGTTCAATTTCCAGAACTTTTGGAGAGAAGGTAGGTTGAGATGAAATGTTAGTTTAAAAAATTCAATAAATGATTTGCTCTCACGAAAAAGTATTTGTATTGTATCCCTAAAAACTTATTCATTATTACAGTCACGAATGCATGAATAGAGCATATGTGAATGATGACAGATGAAAGCGGCTAATTATATTAGAGGGAATAATAAATTCGATTTCAGTAATAAAAATATTTTGTTTAATTCTTAGTGTTCTCAAAAATTTTTGAAACTTCAAGTATGTGAGAAAGTCAATTAATTTTCTTATACTTTAAATTAGTACTCCAGCATAAATTAGAGCACTTTTCAAAGCATTTCTTTCACATATAAACTAATTCTCTGCAGACTAAGATAATGGTAATTCATTTTAGTATACACCCGAAATATTTTTCCAACGAAATTATCAAGAATAATCTATCAGCATTCAAAATATAATAATAGATATTTTATTGTTCATTTTTCATATCATGTGAGTTACGTTTTACCTCAAGCGTTTTCCTTTCTATAGATCATTTTAATTTAAAGAAAAATGTCATTCTATTTCAAAAACTCTTGTTGTTTCTACCCGTTTGAAGTAATACATCATTTTCACGGACACAAAAAACAGTTACTACACTTGCATCTCAAATAGTATTTCTCTAAACATAATTGTGAAAATACCACATTATTGAGTATGCCAAAATAAGAGCTGAAACTTGTTTTTAATTGAAATTATTTTCCACATTAACTAGAAGCATATTTCTTCAAAACAAAATATTTCTCCGAATCCAAGTATGATTTTTTGCTGTATAAAACAACATCCCTGATAACACCTTTCTATATTCCTTTTGCTTAACTGCATGATTAATGAAATCCATTAAACTAAGCCGAAACTTAAAATGAAAAATCTGTTACATCACCTTTTCACTGATAGTAGCTTCACTTTTCACCTGTCACCAACAAATAAAACTAACCAAACAGTAAATTAGAAAAAGCAAGCTTAGTTATTAGCCCTAAAATGAGAAAGAGAGACTGATTTGATAATGAACAGATAGTGCCAATAAAATGCCTGCATTACTACGAGTCCGAATAGATTTCTACAGTCCTTGGGAGGCCGCAACCCAATGTTATTTTGCTGAATAGCTAGTCCACCGGAGGAAACTCAATCTGATAATGGAATTGGATCATTAGTAAGAGCCATTTGGTTTCCCAAAATTTTCTCCTCGTCTTGTTCTCTAATCACAACGAGCGGTTGCTGCTTTCAAGTCTCGACAGCTCGGTTGTACGTCCGTCGGCTTCTTTTTTAATGCGTTCCAGGAAGAATTTTTTTTTCTTATGCGTATGTATGTTCTTTTAGAGCTTTCTAACCGAAATTGCTTTTGGAGTGAACGATGAGAGATTGGTCAGCTGAAACTTGGTGATAGGATGCGGAAGATAATGCAATGTTACAGAACTGATTTTTCTGAGTGCTTGCGATCATAGTCAAGAACAATGAGGGATAGATCTCTTAACAATATGAGGAATTTATTAAATTAACTTTTACATTACGTATGTGGTATAATAATTAATTGCTCTGTTTACAAAAAATAATACTATTACTTATTTCATATCATAAGAAAATTAATTATATTTCATTACTGGAAGACACACATTTTTATTAATTTTATATCTCAATAATGACATCAATATATTGTCGAATGTATTATATCGGAAATAAATAAAACATGAATATCACTTCAAGTTGGTCTTATTATTTTTATTCACTCTGTACTCCATTAAATCTTATTAAAGATATAAAAAATCTATTGTTGTCTTCCTTAATATAATACTATGATATGAACTTGCATTTCACTAACTTTCAGATACTCCAAATTCAAAGATAGAAAAATTATAAAATTTATGTTTAGTAAAATTAATTTTTAAAAATTAATTTAATGCATTTTTAATATGAAGAACTAACATGAAGATTTTTTAACTAATGTAACAGTTCTGGATCCTATAAAATATTTTGAACAACAGATTCCTTTTAGACAAAATCTAGTTGATTTTAACGCTTTCATTTGTTATTTGAAATATCTTCAAATAAGTTTATTAAAAATATAGAATTTTACGAGAATATTTTACTCATTGAAAATTGACGTCTCTCACGAACATAAAAATATTATATTGTACTGCAGCCGATTTCTCTCAATAAATATTTAGTTGTTATTGATTAAAACTATTGTAGATTGTTTAATTAATATTTGGTTAAATATTTTTAAGCACTAAAAACAATGAAATTTGCAATAAATTATTTTAAAAAACCCATTATGTATGGATTTATAAACGAATAATCAAGTCTGAAATTATCTAGTAGATAAAAACTATTCATTTGACTTATAAATGGAGAATTTTAGAAAGAAATTAAGGGATTCACCCATGTGACGGGTTCAAAGCAGTCGAGTAGATAAAAATTATTCATTTGACTTATAATGGAGAATTTTATTAAAAAATTAATAAAATTCACCCATGTGATAGGTTCAAAAAATTTTTTAAAAAAATCATAAATTGCGTACTTAACATGTCTAGAATACGGTGGTAAAGGAATTTCTTAAAATTTGAAGTCGTTATAAAGAAGCAGGTGTTAGAAGAGCAGGTTCGTAGCGCTAAGTTGATTTTCATTGTTTTAATGGTACTTGAAACTTTCAACGCGTTATCTCAAAACTGTGTTTTTCAAACTTTCTTTCCTCCGTCCTATCTCAAGAACAGTTTGACCGAATGGCTTCAAATTTATGGCGAAGACTCAGCACATATATACGCACAAAATGGACTACAAACACATTCCAAGATTTTAAATATTTCTTTTATTTATAACAAAAAACCCATGAAATTTGAAACTTTTCTTCAAAGGTCTACCAAAAATAAAAATGTTTGATATTTTCAATTGAGTATAGTCCATTCTGTGCACACACACATTTAAGCTTATAGATTAAGACATCGTTAATTTTTGTTTATTTCAGATAAGTCAATCAGCCGGAATCGTGAAGAAAGATACCCTCATTTTAAAAATATATTTTCATTTTAACACTAGAACGTTCGTTGGTGTCGATTGTACCCCAGAGACTGTTTAGTTTGTTCTCGTTTCCGCATTTATGAAGGAAATTTCAAAAATTTCCGTTTCCACACCAAAGCAATTTGTTATTATAAATAGCTTTCATTCAGCAAAAGATAGATCATTAAGTAGATACCATTAGTAAAACAAACTTCCAGAAGTAATATCTCACATTTATTTGACCTTGAATACAATGTTTTGTTCACAGTGGAAATGAGTCAGGTATACTAAAATCGTTGTGTCTTAAGTGTTTCATTACATAGCATTTGCTTATCTGCGTATTAAAAAAAAAAATTATTCGACTTTTGAACCTTCTGCAGAGAAGACAGCTTGAAACGATAACTTGTAGAAAAGTTCTAAGCCCTGATGAAATTGCTAATTTGTTGCGAGAGCTTTCTGAGAATGAATCGGATGGTGGTGAGCAGAGAGTCTTGTTCTAATTTAGATTCCGATGAAAACAAAACATTGAGTGAAAGTGACTGCGAAGAATCTGAAGAAAGTACAGATGAAATTGTATTCCAATAAATCCTGATATATATGTCTCTAAGTATGGCAAAAAATGGATACTTAATAATAGTTCCTGGCAGATTTGCGACTTGAAATTCTTTGCGACAACAGTGGTCCACCAAACTTTGGGAAACATTATGTCAACGTCAGTTTTTCATGATATAAAGGGTCATAATATATTGTAATTACATGAAAAATAATATTAAAAAGTCTTAAAAATATCACCTACTGAAAAGTAGTCCTGCAATTATTTAGTTACAATTATTTTACTAATTTTATATCGCGGTGTCGAAGAGACACTGGTGGACGTTTAAGGGTAATTGAAATCCCGAACGTTCTAGTGTTAAAATGATTTTTACTTCTCCTTAATATCCGTACAAATTCTTCATTTGTCAGTTAATAATCAAATAAGAATATCGAAATATTTGTTCTATTTCACTTAATATATTTTTCCAAAAATAATAGCAATGATTAATGATATTTTCAATTTGTCATTCAAGTTCTTTTCTACAGTTAAATGAAGCACAAACATAATTTAAACGGAGTTTCATATTTAAATAGAGATATAATAATTGAAAAGTTAATGATTTGTTTGTTGTAATTTTTGTTTTATTGAAATTCTGTTTACAGTAAAGGAAATCTTACATCGTTTTTGCCTTAACGTTCCTCCAGTATAAGTTATAATAATCTCAAAGATAAACACAATGCAGTACTTCTTTTAAATGTGGATTCAAAAGAGTAAACATATAAATAGAATATTTATTTGAATTTAGAATAAATGCAGTGGTTAAAATATTTCAAAAGGCATAAATTTGTTTCTATTTTACATAAAGGATAGATGACGAAATTAATTTCGTGTTTCTGTTTCATGATGATATTAAAACAAAAATTTTATAAGTCGTGTTTACTCCTTAAGGAATTGAAAATTCGTTACGCATAATAGTTGAATATCTTTAATTAATTAATTAGCTCTAACTAATTAAATTTCCCAAAGTTGAGTATTTTGTTTATGTATATCCCTTAATTTTCAATGTCATGATTCAAAAAAAAAAAATGTTACATGAAAAAAACTGCAGTAAATCATAATGCGGTAGATAAAGGGTTTATCTATACCTTTATGTAGAAGTATTACTATTTACAGAACTTAATACTATCACAATAAGCAATCCGTTTTAGGTGGGTACATCGTCTGTGCATCTTTTATCAAGTATAAAACTAAATAGAAGCTAATATGTTTTTTTTATTAATTATACTTGTTAATCACATGCGCGGCATTTACTCCATTTTCACTTCTGAGTTATGAACTCAACGGCTACAATATTTGCTTTCCTCATTACCCTTGTTAATTAGCATCGTGGCAAAGCCTTAGATGGAAAAAAATACCATTAAAAAATCTAATTATGCTAAGAGTGTTGAAGAACTATATCAGCAACTTATCTTAATTAAAAGGAAGATAGAAAATATTTCCGAACTCATTAACTAATATAAAAACTTACACTTCATAAAATGACATGGTCGAAATCTTGTTTACTAGGCTGGGCGTGTAAAGAAATTATAGACCGGAAACCGATTTTTTTATTAATCCCAACTCTGAGAAGCACATAATCAATTAATATATTAGTCTTTATCAATGTTGGTTCCCAAATGAATTTTTTAGGTCTCTGTATTTTAGAAACAAAATGTTTTCCTGTTTTTGTAAGTATATTTTCGCTACGTAAATTGTTTTTAAAGCTTTGTAATCCAATTAAGGTATCTCAGGGGTGTTAACTTTTCTCTAAGGGTTGAAAATATAAACAATATTCAAATATATATAACTCTTTGAAATTAAAATTAAAAAATTCGAATCTTTTACAAGTTATTTATAAAGGAATGGGGCTTCAGAAAAGTGTAAAATGTTTGAAACATAATCATAATTTTAAAAATTATAAGCATATGAAAATAAGAAATATTTCTGCAAGGAATTTTAATTAAGGTTTACGTTGCGAATGCTATTTTCTGAAATAGTAGCTTTAATTACTAGCAATAAGTTGATTTATAAAGTTAAATGAATCCATATTACACTGTAGTATTTTTATATAAATAGAACAATAAATTATATATTTTTTAAAAAACAAAAAAAATTACATTTTTAAAATATTATTTTTAAATTTCAGTATTTTTCAAATACTTTGAAATACATAAGATATATTATTCTTAAATTAGTAGAGTTTATAAAGAGTATGATACATTTTACAAGTTTATATATATAAAATTTTATTCATCAAAGGCTACTATTTTAGAAAAAAAGCGTAGCAACGCAAAAATTTCTCTTAATATTTATTACTAAATCATTTCTTATTTTCATACTCTTATAATTTTTTAAATTATGATTATATTTCAAACATATTGTACTGTTTTGAAACTATAATCCATTGTAAATAATGTGTAAAAGATTCGAATTAAAAGAATTATACCTGTTTGAAAATTGTTTATATTTTCACCCCCTCAGAGACAAGATTAACACCACTGAGACCCCAAATGAGAATATTGTTAAAAAAGGACTATTTTCTTCACTTACAACAAGTTAGACGGCCATAGAGAGTATTCATTCTGCAGAAATGCATTGATAATTTTTTTTAAAAAAATATCTTAGATCATTTTGATTTTGAAGACATAGTTCAAACTATTTCCTTTTTGGGAAAAAATTAATATTATTTACAAATATGAAATTTGTAAACATAATGAAAATTCAATTTAATTGCAAAGCGAAGTTTCTTAAAATAAAAATTGCGCATTTTATAAGCTATTTAAAAAGCCTTTTTGTGTAAACAGTTTTTTTTTATTTCTAATTGGCTGCGGATTGGAGTTTTTCTCCATTGTAGAGATCAAGCACTTTTCCCGGAAGCTGGTACCTCTTTTTAGTGCGGCACCATAGAGGCAGATGCCAATCGGCGCAGGTAATTTTGACGCCCAGTTTCATCCCTAGTGAGAGGCACCTGAGCCCTGAAGATGCGAACCTGTACTAGGATTTATTTTGTCGAGAGTACTCAAGTCAAACTACACTCTAGGAATCTTTTACATGCCGTTTAACCATACGACATGGCCGCTGTCGACTTTCTGCATCATGAAAACCCACCGACTTGGGCCGGGTCGAGCCTGCAATCTTAGGTGCAAAAGCCCAGCGACAAACCAACCACACCACTAGGGATGTCGATTCTTTCCGAAAAAGATCGATTTTTCAATCGATTCGAATCGTAACCTGATGCATCGATTCACAAAAAAATCGAGGTCTAAAAAAATTGATTTCTAAAACATTGATTTTTTTTAGTCTGCGTTTACAATGCAAATGTAAGTCCATTTTACGAAAAACAAGAAAGGTACCATAATAAACGATCTCTTATCAGTAAAATCAGAGAATTTTTTAGTTCAGGGAATTCGACAATTACAATTATTTTTATTACCATATCTAAGTATCAGGTATAAAAGAAGACATTTATTTTCTAAATGTATTTATTACATTATAAAGTTTAGAAAATAGATAATATAGCTTATAGTTCCTAATGCTTAATATCTAAGCTTTTTAAAAACAACTATCTGTCAAGTCTACTGGGATCTAAGTGGTTCCGATCATTACTTGCGATGTTGCCGGCAATCTTAAAAAAGCGCTCACAAGGAACAGATGATCCCACGATTCTCAAACATACCATGGCTGTTGAGTGATCGTGATGATAAATAGAGCTTTTTTGGTTCTTGCCAGTAAATTAACCCTTTAACAGCCAACACCGTAATATGACAGGTTTTAAAACAAGTGTATTCAACTAATTGTAAATAATTTTATAATTTTAACCAAAACAGAAAAAATGGAATATCGATTTTCTAGGAAGAAATATCGATTCACTGAAACGATTCAGTGCTACGCATTGATTTAAAAAGTCGATTTTTTTTCTTTTTGCCTAAGAAATCTATTCGATTAATCGATCTCAGATCGCCATTCTTACACGCCACCCAGCCGGCATTTTGTGTGCAAACATAATACACCACATTTATGGAGGAAGAAATGTATTGCCTTATTACTCCTACCTAGCTGTCGGCAACCTTTTAGCTGTGGCGTGCCAAACTATTCACCAATAAGATTCAGCGTCCCACACATTAGGAACTTTTTCAAATAATTTGATTTTCTCGAGATACTGCATGTATAGTTGGAGAAAAAAGGTCAATAATATAGATCTACAGTCTTATTATATATTAATTTTGCATTATTTTAAGATATTTCGTAACATAAACATAAAAAGCATTAAATATAATAATGTCTTCGACAAAAATTTAAAACATTAAAATTGCTCATATGGTATGTATTTTCAAAGATATTTATTAAAATAAGAAATAGACAACATATATAAAATATGAGTTAAAGTACAGTTAAAGAAAAAGATAAATATAAATTTTAATATGAAACCTAGTGCTGGTACCGCTCTACTTTTAAATCGCAAAATAAGGAGTATAATTTGAAATGTTCAATTTGACAAAATTCTGAGCATTTAGCTGTAAAACAATTTCTCTCCGTACTAGAAATATTTTTCATATGAGGACAGATTTTTATTAAAATGTATATAATCAAAAGCGGAAAGCAGAGCACGTACAATTTTCTCTCTTCAAACAATTAAACCTTTCCAGCAATGACATTCAATAATTAACAAAATAGCAGCAAATTTATCTTCCAGTTTTTTTTCGTAATTTTGTAAATGTCCATAATTCTGCAGATATTCATCCATTAGAAATTTATCAACTTCCATCCACTCAAAAACAGACAAATTTGCAGAGTAGTTCAGAGCGCCACAGAAAATTGTACCACGTGTCACATGTGGCACGCATGTCATAGGTTGCCGACCCCTGCTTTAACCTTTCTTGAAGGGTGTCCACTGCCACACTTTTTTTATTTTATTTATAATATTTTATTTTTCCTTTTACAAAACATTATGCTTTCTCTTTCTGAAGTGAGATTGTTTTGATGTTCTGAGATACTATACTCAATAAAGTTCGGTGAATGAAGTCTTAACGGCCGATCTAGAAATACTGACGAAACAAAACGTTGCACATGCGTAGCGGCAGGTGTTGACCATCTGCCCCACCGTTGTTCAGTTGAGACTCATTTGTGTTCCGTATAAGACTTGTTTTATAAAGTGCTGTTTAGTACGGTGAACAGGAAAATGATAAATCCAACAAAAGATCAATTTAAAGTTTTGTTTTAAGCTTTTCAAGAAACCGAAAGAGAAACTTAAGCGATGCTGGTACGATGAAGTGCGTGTACGAGTGGTTCTCCCGTTTTCGAAAGCAGGAAAAGTGTTTCTCACAACCCCCGCAGCGGAAGATTGGTGACCTCCGTCAGTGACAAAAACGTAGAGAAAAAGAGGAAATTAATCACTAAATATCGTCAATTAACTGTGCGCATGATAGCTGATGAACTGCAAATTAACCTTGAATTCGTTCGACAAATCGTTACCCAGAATTTAGAGATAAGAAAAACTTGTTATCGATATTAACGATATTATTATTGACGATATTCGTAACATCCAACGAAACGTGACGAGGCTTTTGAACTCCATCCCAAAAGAAGACTTCTTGCTAAGTTTCCAGGACATGCATAGCAGATCTCAGCAGTGCATAGTTACGGGAGGTGACTATTTTGAAGGAGAGTTAGGAAACTTTCGTTAATATTTCTCCTACATTAATGTTACAGGACTATTCACCGAACTTTATTGTCGGAGGTTGTATGACGTTATTTTACACATTTTTAGTTATCTGGTAAGAATTAAATTTTCTTGAGTTTTATCATGACTTTTCATAAAGGATACTTTAGAAGAATAAGCATTCTTCACGATATATAGGTAAAAAGAGTTTAAGAAATATTTATAAATATCTGACAGTAGTATGAGAATCATATAGCAAATCATTTCTCTTTTGGAAAACTAAATAAATTTACTTCTCAGATATAAAATCACTACCTGTTCGTTTTCAGTAATTGAAAACATTTGTTCTTTTAGCGATAAAATTACACTGAAGTACCGAAATGCTAAATCAATTATTCCATTATAAAATTTTTTAAATATTTGTGTTTCTCTTTTACTTTACATGCGTATTTTTAAATTACAACATTGGATAACGTATATCATAATAAAAAATTTTAATGAATAGGTAATGTGTAATAGATGTGTTTACGATTTTACGATAACACACAAACTTGCTTTGATTTTATAAGAGCTTATTGAAAAATATTTCGTTTTTATATTACATTTTTTGCAATTATTTATTATAATCTGGTTTGTAAAAAATATATCTGGCTATTAAGTTGTTTATATTTTTGCTAATTTGCAAATTGTTTAGTTAAGTTTATAAAGTTCTAAAGATACTTAAATTTCCCTATGTAATTATATTTTCCATAAATAAATCTTATATGTTTATATTTTTTTTCATATTTAAGAAAAGTATGTTTTTTATCATAATCCTAAAATTATTTTAATTTTGTATTTTTAGATAAACATACAATGTTACATCATAAGTTATTTTCATAAAATATTAATTAACATTTTTGAAAAATACAAACATTAAAAATTATTAATTTTCAAATACATTTTAAAGACATTCTTTGTCTTTAGATAATACCAATAGAAATAAAACGTTAATGTGAGACAGACGGGAAAAAAATTAGTAATTATAATACTGGTTTAATGGTTGTTATAATTAGTAGTTATAATAGTGGTTATTTTTTTTAATTTGTAGTAATAATATTGGTTTAATAAGTGCTATTTTTAATTAGTATTTATAATAGTGGTTTAATAAAATCTGCAGTTATTTTAAATTTATTAAAAAATGCACTTTTTTTTTTTTGGCATTAAATCCGGAGACTTTTATTACCGTCACAGTCTGTTTTATACATCACACGAACATTTTAGTCACATGCATGAAAAAATGCACATTAATTATTTATATCAGTGCTTCTCAAACTTTCAATATTTGCGACCCAATATTCAATTATAATTTTTGTCACGCCCCCCCCCCTTATACAAATATAACAATGCAGAAATTCATAATACTATACTTTGACGCGAAAGCTACAATAAGACTTTAACCTCTTAGGTGCTACCGGGCGTATGTATACGTCTCGCTCAACCGGTGCGTTAAATTCCTCGGACGTATTATACGTCTTTCCGAAGTACGATCTTTTCTGTGCAGTGCTATCTATAAAATTATTCCGAAGGCTTTGGCATGCAATAAAAGAACATTCACAGTGTTTGCGAAGGATTTACTTAAATCAGAGGATTTCGTTTATTTATTCCTCCCCCTCAACAATACATTACATAGTACGTGCTCCTACGGGAAAAACGGGGGCATTGGGAAGCGAATCACGTAACTTATAATCGATAGTTAAAGAATTAATTATTAACTCTACAAATTATCAAGATTAGTGTTAATTTTTATGTATAATTTTACATATGACACTGGGGTCACCGGTAATTATTAAACCTGTTCTTAACTTGGTATTGTTAAATTAATTATGAAATACATTATACAGTACTGATACATTTATAAGTGTATTATATTAGTGTAGGTGAAAATTTTATTTTTTATTATGTCAGAATGCATTTTGCTTGTTTACTTAGCGTAAATTAATCATTTTTTTAAAATAATATTTTGTTTTCAACTTTTCAATACGCTCGCGCCCCACTCGTAAAGTTATAACGTCCCCTAGGGGGACGCGCCCCACAGTATGAGAAACGCTAATTTATATATAACTATTTAAAATTAGGTAATTTGGAAAAATTCATTAAAAATAACAACGAATAAATGATTGCATTAAACATTATCATTTGTATTTTACATTTTAAGCAATAAATCATTGATATTCCTTATTAAGATTTCTAATTGTACTAAGTAGTCCCTCTCTTATATAAATTGATTCCTTACTTACTACCTCTATTGAAATTAATAATAAAAGGAGCATCCTGTGATATACTGTGCAATTCTGCATTATTGTTCTTTTGCAATAGAAGATTATCTATGTATCATGCAATGGTTAAATGTTATATAGATCAGCGGTCGCCAAACTTTTTGACCTCACGGACCAGTAAATTCATAATTTAAATCCCCTGGACCACTAATAAAAATTTTTAAGTGCTAACTATATTTATAAAAAAAAATGTGATCAAAGAACATAAAATGTATTTAAACTAATTTTATCCCAATAAATATCGAATAAAAGAAACTATGCACATAATTAAAATTTAAGATCACACCCTGTCTTAAAAAAACATCAATATACAAAAGAAAATACACAAAAACTTTCTTAATAACCCAACTAATGTACTGAATATGTTTTATATTAATACGCCCGTAAGCCCAGCTTTAAATGCTTCAAATGATATACACATGTGACATACACGAGAGTGAAACATTTGAAGAGTGCGAAACGAGACTAGACAAAACATGTAGTTAAAACAACGCAGCTACAGTTTTGCCGTGGCGTCATTCTATGAAATGGCGTTATTCCAGCGTTTCTCAAACTATGGGGCGCGCCCCCCTTGGGGGCGTTATAACTCTACGAGGGGGGCGCAAGCATATTGAAAAGTCGAAAACAAAAGATAATTTAAAAAATTATTAATTTACTGAAAGTGAACAAACAAAAAACTTTCTGATATAAAATATAAAATACATATTTATACTGATATAATACACTTATAAATATATCAGTTCTATATAATATATTTTATAATTAATTTAAGAATACTAAGCTAAGAACAAGTTTGATAATTACCAGTGACCCCATGGACTTGTATTAACACTTATCTTGATAATTTGTATGGTTTATAATTAAGTTCTTGACTGCTGATTAAAAGTTACGCGATTCACTCCCGAATGCCACCGTATTCCACGTAGACGCGCTTATGTTGATGTTTTTTGAGGGGAAATAGAGGAGAAAAGGAATAAATAAGCAAAAAAAAAAAAACACCTTCGCAAACACTGTCAAGGTTTTTTATTGCATTCCAAAGCCTTCGGAATAATTTTATGGATAGCACTGCACAGAAAAGATTGTACTTCGGAAAGACGTATAGATACGTCCAGGAAATTAATGATTTGGCTGAGTGAAACATTTATATACGTCGGTGGCATGTAAGAGGTTAAAGTCGTATTGTAGCTTTAGTGTCAAAGTATATTAGTATTGAATTCAATGCAATGTTATTGTATGGAGGGAGGCACGATGAAAATGATGATTGAATATTGGGTCGCGAATATAGAAAGTTTGAGAAGCGCTGCGTTATTCTATAAAGTAGCATTTTTATAACTTTTCACGTATTGTTATGAATTGAATTGTGTTTCAATGCATCTTAAAATATAACTTAACGTGATGAGTAAGTATATTCCACAATTTTCTGGGGACCAGCGAAATTTTCTCGTGGACCACTAGTGGTACGCGGACCCCCAATTTGGCGACCTCTGATATAGATAGCAATTTTTTACTAACTACTTTAGTTCTTTTTTACTACCAGTCAATGCTGAAGCAACATTAGTGCAAACCGTAATACAATGTTTCCATTTCTGAATATACGTATCAAATAAATTTTAATAATTTCAAACATTTTATTCCTAAGTGTTTTTATTTCCAATTTTTTCAACATAAAAATCTTCTGATATGTCTTCTTCATAAAACTGTTTCACATATAAACAATTTATAGAAACATTTTAGTAATCTTAGTTGGGGTAATGTAATAAGAGCTATATATAGAGTAAATCGGGACACCTGTTGCCCAATTTTAAGGAATTTCGGATTGTGAATTTAAGGTACCGACTACGCTCAAATTGTGAATTTTGCCAAAAATTCACAAAAAGTTTCTATGATCTTATTTTATAGGCCATCTTATTAGCTTTATACAAATGCCCCATATTTATTATTTTCCATTTACTAGAACAAAAGCTACAAGTGTTTTAATAAAAGCGAATGTCACTATTTTTTAAGCAAGATGTCATACTTTAAAATGCGTTTTACTGGAAATGTGTGTGTTTTTTTAAAGTGCTCGAACGGGGACAGCGATTACTCAAAAAGTTTTGAAATTAATTAACTGAAATTTTTTGTGTATGTTCTGTATAGTAGTAGAAGTGTTTTACCTTTCAGATTTATCAATCACTGTTTAGTTACAAAATTTACCGTTACTTATGTGAATATAATCACTGTTTTTTTTAAGCAATTTCATATAATAACCAACATAAAGTGCTCTAGTTTTTGTAAGAATTAAAATATTTTTTAATTCCTACTATTAGAGCTCGTACTCTATATTTATTTATTTATCTTGGTGAAATTTTCAGTCGTTAATAAAATACATTTTAAAGTGCTCAATTGAGCTGAAACTTTATATGCATGATTATTTTGGATGGCAATACAGTAATTTGTTGTTGTTGTTGCTCATCCCACCTGCCTGACAAAGGTAAGTACAGTAATACAGTACAGTCGATACAGTAATTTAATTGTAATTAAAAAAAATTCATTGATTAAAACTAGTTATTCAAAGAATTACAAATTCAGCCACGTTGGAATAATTTTTGGCGACTTAGCGACTCTTTTGGCGACTTGTGTCAAAACTTCAAAATATTTTTTTTCTCACATTTTAAAGTATTCAGTTGAACTGAAATTTTATATACACGATTTTTTTGGATAACAATACGATACTTTAATGATAATTAATAAATATCAATCACCACTTAATGTTGTGTGATTCTGTTATATGTATATACATATGTATATTAATTGTAACTATTTAATAAAAAGTAGCTAAAATATAAAAATTTTCTTTGTTGATCTAAGTAGGAATTGTCTAAAAAAATTTTTTTATATTACTTGTTATCCTGAAGATCATTTCAAAAACGAATAGCAAAGCAACACTTTAAAATTGAAAAATTTGAAAATTTGTTCACAAACTTATTGTCCAGAACGGGCCACGTTTATGTAATTTTTTTGTAAATTTTTACCCATTTTATCTCATTTTAGCCATAACAATTTATTTTTTTCTTCTTAAAAAATATTTTTCTTAAAATGTACTAAAAAAATAAAAATAAAAAAACACAAAAAAATCCCCATATCACCATCTTTTGTAAAAAAAGTTCTCGCAAGTAGTCGGATACCTTAATAACTGGTTTGGACCATCTGGTCAGTCCACTATCTGGTTTTGACCTCATTTTCCTTATAGTGCAATATATTGGCCCTTACTTATCATTTTCTTAGCCGACTATTACCAGCCCCTTCGTTACAGTTGCATCTTTTGGAAACTGTTTCAAACGTGCGATATGACACTTTTTCTATTCCAAGTTCTCGGCAACATTGATCGAACTACATCTTTCCTCAAGTATTCTGATCTTTCTACCACGTATAAAGGTGTCTTGAAGGTTTCTTGAGGTCATATTTCATGTATATACTTAAGGTGAGTGTTTGGAAAGACCCATTTCTTCTATCTCTTTAAGTTCTTTGCACGGCATGCTTTGAGTCCTCTCATTTTATGTACACTCCCGACATCTTTGATGTCATACTCCTTATGCTATGTTAATGCGTTACCTTCCTACAGAACGTTTTGTAGTAGTGATCTCGCTGAAATCCCTCTTGCTACCTGTTCAATTTCAGGGATCTATAGTGAAAAAGAACTTCATTGCTTAAGTGGGGCACACTATTTCGTAATAATTACAGTTTAAGAAATCATAATATCCTTTTTGTCTAAGTATTTAAAAAATCACGAATTTTTTAATCGCTTTATATCTTGAACCATCGAAAATTAAGTTAAGGGGTTCACTCATACAATGGGTGTTTTTTTTCTTAAATTTCTTCCTTAACATGTCTAGAGTACGGTGGTAAAGTGATTTTTTAAAATTTCAAGTCGTTATAATGAAGCAGGTGTTAGAAGAGCAGCTGTTCGTAGCGCTAAGTTAAGATTTTCATTGTTTTAATCGGGCTTAAAACTTAAACGCGTTTTTCTTAAAACACTGTTATTCAAACTTTCCTGCATCCTATCTCAATAACTGTTTACCCGAATGACTTCAAATTTATAGGGTAGACTCAGCACAAATATAGGCACTAAATGAAGTACGATCATTCTAAAATTCAAAATATTTTTATTTTTTATAACAAAAACATAACAAAAAACCCATATGAAATACGTAACTTTTTCTTCAAAAATATACCAATAATCCAAATTTGATAGATTCAATTGAGTATAATTCATTCGGTGCATTTAAGCATACCAATTCGCCGTTATTTTTTTTTATTTCAGGTAAGCAAGTCAGCCGAAATCGTGAAGGAAGTGAGCGTCCATTTTTTCGAAACGGGTGTGTTCAGAGTGCTAAACTCACGTTCTATTCGATATTTTTGGCTAAAAATTTATATAAATACTCTTAAGATACATATAAATAAGTTAAAAACGTAAAACTATAAGTTCACTGGTTGTCAAAAAAAATTTCCTAAAAATGCTTAAAAAACAGGCCGTCACATGGGTGAACCCCCTTAATTGAAAACCAAAATTTACAAATTCAACATATTTTAAGAAACACGATCATGGACTTTCATAGAAAACCAATTTCCTGTTAATCGAATTCCAATACCTTTTTTTTTCCAATCCATAATACGTTGCTCCGCTTAAAGTCTAATATCAATACAAGATAAATGATTTATCTAAAAAGCTACTGACATAATTTCAAAAAATTGTGCTTGTCTAATCTAAATGATGATTGATGGCCTAAATTTAAGGACTCGTGTTTGAAGTCCGCAATTATTTTCTTTTGGGTGATAACAGAAAATTTGAATTTTCTAAAGCATTTTGGAAATATTAGATCATTGAAAGGATGTATGCTACACTTTAAAAACTGTCACTAAGTTACCAGTTGAGGTTGAAAATGAATCAAATATTCTGGGGGTTGTCGGAATCGATCTTTAACTGTACAAATGCTGCGGTTGCTTCATTTGCTTTTGATACATTTTTATACATATCTCGAACACACAAAAAACAGAAATCGATTTTGAGTAAATTATATTTGAATTCATGTCAGGAGATTTTACGCTATGAATTTGCCCAAAGGTTTCCAGTATTTTATTTAAATTCATGACTGAATTCAATACAGTTATTTTTTAAAGAACTGCCTAAATTAATGTTCATAAATAAAACATGACCATATGAGGTTCTTTCAGATTATTTTCTTTAAGTAACATTTGGTAAAATACAGTATTTCTTCAGAACATAATAATACTATTTGTCTAAAAACAATAATGCTTATGAAAAAATACAAATAAACATTAAAAAAACATAATTTTATAATGAGGCAACTGTTTGTAAAATTAATAAAATATTTACTGTTAATTTTACGTTAATTATTATTTTCATTTTTCTTTTTGCTGCATCATTATTGTAAAAGTATGTCACTAATATCGGTTTTGAAAAGTGATACCACAGAAAAAGAAAATAAGCAATATGGAATTTAAAATAAATTATTCCCAATGAAAAACAATACCAATAAAATCCTCTTACTAATTGTCGGGGATAGAGCCCGTGGCCTTTGAATTAGTAAGCACGTAACATGCCACTAGAAATAAGTGTTCACTCCTGTCCGGAGACTGTGTGTTATTGGCTTTTATTTAGATACCACCATAGTACTCCACCACCAGTGAGTCGATGGATAGGAGAACGAACGACATATTTGTTGTTATGGCAAGCGTGTGAGTTGTTATGGTTGCGTAAATGAGTCTGACGACTTTATCTATGTCAAGGGAGTCTGAGGACTTTGCTTGCTGCGTCAAGTGAGTCTGACGACTTTGATTGCTACGTCAAGTGAGTCTGACGACTTTGATACGTCAAGTGAGTTGTTATGAGATCACCATGAAATTATTTCGGTCTCTCTCAAGTAAGCCTGTAATGACTCGCAATTACTTTCTCAACTACTTATCAAATCAAACATAAATTTTTCAACGCTTCTCAACGGTCAACACAATTACCTCGTTTCTTACTACACTCAAACAAAGCACTGTCCGTCGTGTTAAAAATTCTCCCAAGAAACTCTATTCTTGATACAGTAAACCACGCGCTATGCGTCGGTTTATTACTGAAGGAATTCAATTTCCTTAGCCCAAAAAACAGTCCAGCGCTCCGCGCTTCCAAAAACAAGGGCCCGTCTCTCTCCCTTAACCGTCCTGCTCGAGGGTCTAACACCTCCTTTTTAAAAAAAAACAGTAACCCGCCTCCGTAGGTATGGTGAATTGCGCTAAACATTCCATAATCCACCTCTAACAGTAGTTTAGGACACTATAAAGCCATTTAAAAGCACATTTAATCAGTTCATTAAATAAACTTAACACAGTTAACAGTAACAGTTTTTTTTGCATGCTTATTAGTATAAGATAATGCCAGAAAAGCGTTGCATACACTTTAAAAAAAATAAGTTTACTTTTACTATTGAATCATATTAAAATTACAATTTAGAAATAAATTTAAGGATATTTATAAATCAAGAAAAAAAATTAATAATTTTTTAAGGCATTCGTTAAGGAACCCTTTAATTAAGCACTTAAAATTTTTAAGGATATTCATTTTATGTGAAATTAAAATGTAATTGGGAATCAATTGTGCCTATATACAAATCTAGAAAATAAAAAAATCCTCAAAGATAATCATATATCGGCTGATTTCGAAACTTAAAGAGAATACTTAAATTTTACTTTATTGTTTTTGACGCAATAATTTCAATTTGTAAATTATAACGGCAGATATTAAGCACATTTGAGGGAAATACATTAAGATGTAGCTGATTTCAAACGAATAGCATCTTCTTAAAGGTATATGAAAATAAACAGAAATTTCAGAAGAGGACAATGCATATTTACTTCTAGAAATTTTAATTTTTAAAGCAAGATTATATCACTTAAATTACAAATAAGTCCATTTTCTATGTTTAATATTTATTTGAAAAGGGATAAAAAATTAAAAATAAACTTATGTCTACTAAATGCGAATTATTTTTTAAAACTCAATTTTTTTTCCAAAGATCTTCATAAAAGCTCAATGAGATTACCCTAAGGAAATAAAGATAACTAAATGACAGTGAATCAATGCAAAATGTGGATGATATTATTACAACCAACACAAACAGTTTGATTTCAGCCAGAGAAATGCTTTTATATCATTATTTATCTATTTACATGAGTTTCCGTTTGTGGAAAAAGAAAAAAAAGTACGATCCGACTCGAAGTTATTTTGTATCGAATTATGTTACTAAGAATCTCACAACGCTACAAATTATCATTAAAACGTAATTTCAGACATTTTAAAATGTTCTCTCTCTTTAAAAATGAATTTCGAATTTATCGAGAGAAAAGCGTTGGTAAATATCTTCATAAAAAGTACTATCACAAACTAAATCTTCTAACGTGTGAAACAGCAATAAAGCCACATAAAATATTAAGATTATTAGGAACTGTGCTCATTTTTATATCTCGACTCTTTAAGGCAGAAATATCATTCGGCTTTGATATACTGTTGAATATTTGATCTCCAGTCATAAATAATATCTAACTTCTTTTTTTTTTTTCTTTACGATCGACTTGGGTCGTAAAACGTTGATTTTGGAAAGCTTTGCGGACTGGAATTTGGTAGAAGAACGTTATTTTTTTTATCATCGTGAATGATTAAGGTCAAATTCAATAGCTGTGCAGTTCATTCTGAGTTAGTTTCTGGATACATACCAAAGTGATCCATATCTCCTTTCCAACTTTTCACCCAAATTTAATGAAAAATATATACGACTGTCAAGAAATGAGCAATTCACAATAAGATCTAATGCTTTATTTAAGAATTCGAAAGAGATATTTTATCTCTAAGGGTGTAATTCAAAATCCCATCAGCGCCTTTAATGTAATAATGGCTACATATATCATAGCATACAACATGGTTATTTCCAGAATATTTATGCGTATATACGGTTGAAGTCTCTTAACTATAGTTTCATGAAACATCGATGTTTTGGATTCAATAAAAGACAAAAAAATCAATATAGAATTGAAGTTTTTAAAACTGCAATAAATGTAAGCGAGTTTTTTAGTACAGTTTGAATTCAATATTTAACTTAATTGCATTTTAATGAGTATTATTTTCAAATTTTTCTCTTTATTTTATAGTTTAGACAGAGAATTTTTGTATTGTGTACACTGAATAATCGTAATAATATTACTAATACTACATTTTAAAATTATATACTCAATCAAAACTGAGCAATAAAAAAATAAAATCTCATTTATTGAAATTTTAACAATGCTGAATGTTTTAATTTAATGAGAACACTGCTTTTGTCTGCTATTTTTAATTAACATGTGAAGTATTGGAGGCTTCAAGACTATTATGAATAAAAAGTCCTTTTCAGAGAAAATATACTATACAGTAATTATTAGATATATTTCTACATTAAGCACATACACACATCTCTCTATATAAAAATGGATGTTTGTATAAATGGTTTCGCTTCACTCCAACACCGTTCAGCCAATCACTACGAAAATTGGCATGTACGTGTATTTTTTTGTGGAAAAAGTTTTTGTGCTATCCTTTTAAAAACATCTCCCTACCAGGTGGAGCTACAGCAAGTCATATTCTGCACCGTCCAATCAATCGCCAGGTTGTCAAAATGTTAGCCAAAAATGATGCTAACTTGGCTCTATCGCCAACATTTCGCTTTATTTCCATTGTATCGCCATTTTAATGTAAGGAACGGCGTTGCTTGTGAATATTACAATTTTAACATAAAATAAATACAACGGAAGGTAATATTAACGTAATACACAATCATATATAAATTATTTACACTATTTTAAGCATTCATTACTTAAAATTTGTAACAATGTGTTACTTTTGCTGAGCACAGATCAGCTTAGGAAGGTGTTTTCAAAAATCGACCCACAAGAGTTACGGGGCGTTTTAAAAGTAAAAATTCTCCTTTTATGAGCTATTGGATCTACTGACCTAAAATTTAACAAATTTGTTTGTTTGTTTGTTTAGCCGAGATATACAAAAAGCATTTTTTTTTATGTTTAATTCCCAATCCTCGTGAATTTAACTCATTAACAACTTCTTTATCTTTCAATCTGTATTGTTTAATTTTTCAATTCATCCGTGCGAAAAACGCGTATACCAGCTAGTATATACATATATAAGCAGCAAGAATGACGCACAAATTTTAATTTTATACTTCATGGAAATTACATTACTTAAAAAAGTTAAAATAAAATTTTGCGAATATTCCATTTAAGAAAAATAGAACGCACGAATACTAAATCCAAGTTTTATTCATTCTTTTTTACATTTAAATTAATATATGTTCGGTATATATTCCAAATCTAAGAAAGAAATCAAAGTTCTCGCACAATTTTCTCACTACCTATGTTTGCTAGAATTTAAGTATAAATCAAAAGTCACATAAAACGAGAAAATACATCGTAGAAAACCATAAAAATGCGAAGTTCTCTTAAAACATATTTTTGAAGAAGCCACAAAATCCGAAAGAGCACGAAGTTTTCATTTTTCAGCATGCATATATTCCAAGCAATCATTTCTCTCAATGTGAAATTCAGCTTCTCCGAGAACCAACAATATTCTTCTCATGGCAGTATTAAACATACACATGCATTCTATCCTGGTTTAATAACCTTGAACTTTTCTTTGGATTTTAAATTGTTTCGCCTATATAACTTAGAACCGCAAGAGATAGAAGAACTATGATTGAATTCACTCCCCTTATTTCTTTGTAGAAATACAAAATAAAAAGAAATAAAAACTTGTATTTCCCTCCGAGAAAACCAGATTTGGAGAAAATATTTGATGACAGAATGCTAAACAGATATATCTGGATATCGGAACATCTTTTCGCGTTATTATGTTTTTTATTTCTTTCTTCTTTTTTTATTTCTTTTCATTTGAATTCTTATAGAAGACTTCTATTGATTTGTAAAATTCTCTGGCATATTTTAAAGATGGAAGCTCTCGCATCTTTTGAAGATTGCACTTATTCAAAAGAAAGAAGTTTTATAAACATTATTATTTTTTCTGCAGTAAACTTGTAGAGTTAAGTCTAGATTTAGCGTTGGTCAAACAAAAATGCCCTCAAGATTAAATTGCTTTTCAATATATATTTCATTCCTTATTTAATGGTTCTTATTATTCAAACTAGTTGGAATATTAAGATATTTCTCATTAAATCATAATTAAATAAATGCGTTGCCATAAAATATTGCAATGCAAGAATATTTTCCTTTGTGTATCTGATTTGAAAATCTTAGTACTTATTATCCAAATGTATATTCAAACAGACGAAGTATTTTTCATAGAGTAGGAGATTATATTGTGCGAAATATTCGACATTTATAGAGCTGTATACAAAAAGTATAATAGATTTGACATCCTTCAAATTCAGTGAGTTTTTATTTTCATCAACATCGCATTTCAAAGAAACACGAGATTTATTGGCGACAGAGATCATATAATTTTGAACTCCTGTTAAGTAACGAGGAAGGCACCTTTTCTGGCCTCCCCACTTTTAAAATTACACACTAACACTATGATAATATACATCCTTCAGAAAAATAAAATAAGAATAGTCACTAGAGGGAAATGCAGTCGGCTTTTGTAAAATTCCCAAACTCTGATATAAGGGTCATTCAATAAAACGTAGATATAATCTTTAATGCAAGGATTGTTTGTCATTCGGCTCGGCTAATAGATGGTAATGTAGAAGAATAGTATTGATGAAATTGCATGGAACATCTGAATCTTCCACAAAGATGATGGAATTATAAGTAAAACTTATAGTTGAGAGAATCAAAACCTTCTATGAGGAAGAGAGCATCAATCGAAGCACTGTGCTGGAGTGAGGTGCTTCTGATGGCCGAAAGCTTGTGGTAGACCTCCCTCGTTCTGGATAGGATCTTGTAGTGGTAACATATTGGTGAAGGATAATCTCTGCATGAATGAACGTGGACTGTGCCAACTGAAAATTGCTATACACATAAAAGCGGATTCCATTGTTTCGGCCGTGCACAGCAACTGTGATATTGGAAAATTCCTGCTCACAGCGTGCCCCAACAGCTTCATTATAAGTAAGAAAGATTGCCACATGAAAATTTACGAGGAATATTTTATCCAATATCAAAAAGAAACTTTTCTTGGAGATCAGTATGTCAATGAATGAAGCATGGTACTTCTTGTACCAAACCAACAAAAAGAAATAGTTAAGGAATAGAGACGGAATCCATATTGTCCCCCCGATCCAAAAAGGTACCAAGTATTCTTCTATTATTGTAAAGGTAATGCTGAGCCTATTCTTTGATATACAAGAGTTACTTATGTTACTGTAGATACCTCTCTGGACCACAAACAATGCTCAATATATACTATTGCTATACTTCATAGAATCTTCAATAGCAATTAAAAGGGGCTGGACAAATTGTCACAAGGTTGGATTTAGCTTTGTGATAATGCTAAACCATTCACTAATAACTAAACACTAGTTACTTTCACCTGGAAGGTGGTGTATTAACCACTTTATAATCCAAATCTTATCTTTCACCTCGTGATTGCATTGGGTTTGGTTTTTAAAAGGTTGTGAAGCATTGGCATTTCATCCACGTTCAAATGGTGCATAATCCTGTGAAAAAATGGTTGTTTCAGCAGGCTTCGTTTTTCACGCATTCTTCCCATTGTAGAAAAAACTTGCATCACTATGAGACAGTTGCCTCCACAGTCCGGTGGTCATTCGTTGGCAATCTCGAAGCCTCATTCATATATTTCTCGATTGTTGAAGTGTTACTTTCCTCATATAATTTGTCGAACTCCAGTCTATGTATCATTTGAACGACTCTAATAATGTTAATATGCTAATAGAACTG